>JACYXH010000838.1:182500-279296 GCA_026745465.1 Lota lota
GGAGATCGAGCCATCGTAATCTGCTGGGCCGGTGCTGACAGACGTCTTTGAACAGCGCCACGTGGCGCCACGGCTGTGATAAGGCGTCCCCTCCCCCGTGGCGCTTTTAAAATGTGCTTTCTGTGAGTTCCTTCCAAGTTTCTTCCCTGGCTTCGGGACTTCCTCCCTCTTAAACGCGATATTGATCGGCGCCGTTGTCTTTGTTCAGCCAAAACACTGTTATTTTCTTTCTTTTTTTTCCGTTGTTGTCCACAATCAAATTACACTTTGTTAAATGAGTTAGAAGTAAAAGACGTAAATTAAAACAAAACAAAAAGGAATTGGACAACAAGGAGACACAAACGACACTGCATTGAGACCTCAACTCCAGAGATCATTAACAATGATCTACGCTCGTCACAACATTCCAGTGCATCCAAGGACAAAGCGAACAGTAGGCAGAGAGAGAGAGACAGAGCGAGAGAGAGAGAGACAGAGCAAGAGAGAGACAGAGCGAGAGAGAGAGAGCGAGAGAGACAGAAAGACAGACAGAGAGACACACACAAGCGGTATTTCCATCAACCTATTTTTATGCGCCTTTCGAAGTGTCGCATGAGAAAAGGTTGATGGAGAACATTTAACATACATGACTGATCTGCCGTTTCCGCTGTCTTCGTCTTTCCTGTGCGATACTCCCTTAGCGTGTGAAAGCGTGCCCTAATATGACCATTTCCTTTATTGCGACATTTCAAGTTTGCTTAAAATTCACTTGACATTTAGAAGGAAACACGGCGAGAGAGAGAAGGCAAGAGAGAGATGGCGAGGGAGAGATGGCGAGGGAGAGATGGCGAGGGAGAGATGGCGAGGGAGAGCAAGCGAGTAGGGTATCGTAATAAGCAGTTCATGAGCAGTGTTGTAATACCCACAAAGAAAGAGAAGGGAAAAGAGGGCGAGATGCCATAAATAGCCGAGCTCAGCTCAGTGCTTCCACACACCATTTCACCTGCTGCTGCTAACCCCCCCCCACTGGAACCGGAGAGTCCTGAAGGCTCTACTCCATACGCTAGAATATAACTTATCAATATACACTGCAATCCGGTGCATGCTTATTACCAAGCTCTTACTACAGACCAGACGCTGGTAGTATGTGTTGCTAGAATCTTCTTAGAATTGCAGATCAAGCGCTGTTGTTTTAGACCTTGTGTTTTTCATCAGGGCTGTGGGGGGGGGGGGGGTACACACACACACACACACACACACACACACACACACACACACACAGAACAAGACTGTTTTAGGAGCATGGTAGAAATGTGGCCACGGCCCATGGTGAGTAGATGGCCTACCCAGCCACTGCTGCTACTGCTGGGGAGGCATGGTTCACAACGTTGGGAGAGAGAGAGAGACTGGATGGCAGCGGTAAAGCATTTATCAGTGAATACCGATCGCGGCTGTGCTACGCCAACACTGATATTACCCAGTTCATCTGGGGCCCATTGGTGACAGCGTGGTTTCATTAAAGTCATGAGCGCTTTTGACGCAATCAGCATTGTCTAACGCAATATACCTTGCTGCTTGTCAAACTTGAGTCATTTGAATTGTCTTTGTGAGAAATATTCCAGAAACTTTCTCAAATACAGGGTTTGCATAACACTGCAGGAGTAAATGAGGGCACCAACGTGTTTCTTTCAGCAAGGCACCTCCTCCGCCTCCCTACCACCTCCTCCTCTTCCTTCTCCATACCACCTCCTTATCCTCCTCCTCGTCCTTCTCCCTACATCCTCTTCCTCCTCTTCTTTCCCCCTATCACCTCCTCCTCCTCTACATTCTCCCTACCACCTCCTTATCCTCCTCCTCTTCCTTCTCCCTACCACCTCCTCCTCTTACTTCTCCCTACCACCTCCTCCTCCTCTACCTTCTCCCTACCAGCTCCTCATACTCCTCCTCTACCTTCTCCCTATCCCCTCCTCCTCCTCTACCTTCTCCCTACTACCTCCTCCTCCTCTACCTTCTCCCTACCACCTCCTCTTCCTTCTCCCTATCACCTCCTCCTCCTCTACCTTCTCCCTACTACCTCCTTCTCCTCTACCTTCTCCCTACCACCTCCTTTTCCTCTTCCTTCTCCCTACCACCTGCTCCTCCTCGTCTATCTTCTCCCTTCCACCTCCTCCTCCTCCTACCACAAATTGCCTCTTTGAGGACATTAACGTTTTTCTAAGTGGAAGTCCTCTACCTTCTCCCTATGCCACCTCCTCCTCCCCCATCTTCACCACCCCAGCTCCTCTTCTACCTACTCAGCACCTCCTCCTCCTCTGCCTCCTAGATGCTAGAGCTATGAGAGCTTTCTCCTGCAACCTCATCCCACTCTTCTTCTACCTCAACACTCCCACTTGGTGTATCCGTGTGTGTGTGTGTGTGTGTGTGTGTGTGTCGGTCTGTGTGTGTGGATTATTCCGGATGTTTCCGGATGTGTTCCCGAATTTGTGAGCTTGTGTGTTTGTGTGTGTGTGTGTGTGTGTAGGTGTCTGCATGTGTGTGAACCTGCATGCCTGTACATGTATATGTCTGTGTGCGTACACACTTCCTGTGCGTAAGCGACTGCGGATATGTCTGTGTGTGATGGTGTAGGTGTGTGTGTACGCGCAATATGTCTGTGTGCGATGGTGTAGGTGTGTGTGTGTGTGCGCGCATGCCTGTACGTGTATATGTCTGTGTGCGATGGTGTAGGTGTGTGTGTGTGTGTGCGCGTGCGTGCGCGTGTGGACAGGGAGACGAACGCTGACACGTCTAAAAACAGCGGCGCTCTCCCACTGCAGGAAGCTGACGCGAGGAGACCGTGGGTCCTTCCGCACGTCACATCTCTTCCCGGGTGTCAACCCCGAGCCTCCGTCCCGCGCCCCATATTCAGCCGGGGGGGGGGGGGGGGGGGTGGGGGGGGGGTGGGCGTACGGCCACAGAGAGGGAGGCATGGAGCCCTCTCTGAGCATCGTCACGGCGACGTGGCAACACGGAAACACCTCCAAGACGGGATGGATGTCTCGTCACGGGGCCAAACTTTACTAGCAACGAGCAAAAGGGCTCACCCTTCACACGGGAGCAGGCGGGGGGGGGGTGGGGTGGGGGGGGTTGGAGCGGGGGGCGGGGCGCATCATGATGTGGAACATTAGCAGACGAGAGCAGAGATGCCATTCGTCTGCCGGATGACCTTTGAGGAAACATGTGGTTCGTTTCTGTCATCATCGTCCGCCGCCCTTTTTCTCCACACCAATCCACCCCCTCCCCCGTCCCCCGTCCCCCGTCCCCCGTCCCCCGTCCCCCGTCCCCCGTCCCCTCCCCTTCACTTCTGTCCTCCATGACTGCTTACAGTAGTGTCTACGCTGTTGTTGTTGGATTCTTTGCTCCCTCTAAATCAGGGGTTTCAAACTGGGGGCCCGCGCATTGGATCAATCCAGCCCTGGGGGCAATATGATCAAATAAATCAGTGGTTAAAAAAATGATATAATATTCACCGGCATTACGATACCCTCTCTGTCTCTCCTTCTCTCTCTCTCTGTTTCACTGTCTCTCTCCCCCTCTCTCCTTCTCTCTCTGTTTCACTGTCTCTCTCCCTCTCATTCTCTCTCTCTGTTTCACTGTCTCTTTCCCCCTCTCTCCTTCTCTCTCTCTCTCTGTTTCACTGTCTCTCTCCCTCTCCTTCTCTCTCTCTGTTTCACTGTCTCTCTCCCTCTCTCCTTCTCTCTCTCTGTTTCACTGTCTCTCTCTCCCTCTCTCCTTCTCTCTCTCTCTTTCAATGTCTAGCTCTTTCTCCCTCTCGCACCCCCTCCCTCTCTCTGTCTCTCTCTCACTCTGTCTCATTCTCACTCTGTTTCACTCTCGCTCTCTGTCTCTTTCCCCTTCTCTGTTTCTCCTTCTTTCTCTCTCCCACTGCCTCTCTGTCTCTTCCTCTCTCTATCTTGCTCTCTGTGTCTCTCACTCTGTCTGTCTGTCTGTCTGTCTGTCTGTCTGTCTGTCTGTCTGTCTGTCTGTCTGTCTGTCTGTCTGTCTGTCTGTCTCTCTCTCTGTCTCTCTCTCTCTCTCTCTCTCTCTCTCTCTCTCTCTCTCTCTCTCTCTCTCTCACTCCCTCTGTAATCTGGCGTCTCCCAGAGTGTAGGCAGCTCATAGCTGGGGTGACCCTAAGTGTGTGGGGGGGGGGGGGGGGTGATAGCCTGACTGTGGCATCCATTTAAATAAAGCCTGCATGGGCTGCGGCCGGGGGAGAGGATCCAGGGGAGGGGAGCCTGCACTGGGGAGTGGTGTGTGCAGCGCTGCGTCACTGCGGTGTCACCGCAGGGGGGCGCGACCCCGGGAGAGCAGTGCCGGCTTACGGGGACTCGTTGGCACGTTTGGGACTTTGATTTGGATTTCTCCGTGTTTTTCTCGGTAGCGTCTCTCAAGCCATCGCGAGACACATTGTTTTCGGATAGTCTCCTGGTTGAGCGCGATGTGTGCGCGATGTGTGCGCGTGCGCGTGCGCGTGCATGCTCGTGTATGTATTCGATTGTTTGAGTGTCCAGCCGAGGAAAAGTGGAGGGGACAACATAAATCGACTGTAGGGGGAGAGCCAGACAGATAGCGAGAGACAGGACGGTGGAGAGAGAGATCAACAACGGGAAAGAGGAAAGGGAGAAAGAGGGAGAGAGAGAGATAACAGAATGAGAGAGAGAGAGGGAGGGAGAGAGCGAGGGGGAATGAAAGGGAGAGCGTGAGAGACTGAGAGAAGGGAAAATGAAAGAGTGAGAAAGCAAGCGAGATAGTGAGAGACAGAGATGGAGAGAGGCTTCATCAATGAAAGGAAAAAGAATGAGAGAGCAAGGGAGAGAGGAATGAAAGAGAGAGTGAGAGAGCGAGGGGGGAGAAGTGAAAAGGAGAGTGAGCGAGCGAAGGGGAAGAATGAAAGAGAGAGTGAGAGAGCAAGGTGGGAGAGTGACAGAGAGAGTGACAGAGATCAAATGGGGAGGGGAAAGAGAAAAGGAGAGAGTGAGAGCGTGAGGGGGAGAGGAACAAGAAAGAGAGACAGAGAGCGAGGGGGAGAGGAACAAGAAAGAGAGTGTGGCACGGGGCCACAGGCAGTTGTATCGACCGGTTTCGCCAGGCTTCAGGAATATAGATGAGTAACAAAACCGCCATTAATTACAAATCACTCCTGCCATGAAAGTCAATTACAACAGAAACCAGAGGGAAAGTCCCAGTCAAACAATAGAAAGTGATAAGGCACGCATATTTTACACCCCAAGATTGGTTTGGTTAAACCAGCCAACTTCAGCTCCTCACGCACTCCTGGGTCGTTCTCCATTGTTACCTCCCTGCATTGATCATCATCATGGATGTGATTATCACTGGGTGTACTCATCCGTGATTACAAACCTCACACAGGTGCATGTTTTATCCATTACCCAATACGCTTGTTCCAGTCTGCCGTCACATGGCGTATAGTCGATAAGTTCTGAGCAGGTGATTAATTAATGTCCCATAACTTTGCATATATCAGGCATCTGTGGAGGTGTGTGCTAATGGAAACTTTAATCGGATTGGGCAGGCTGGTAGTGTCACCAGCAGGTGTGTTACTCAGGGAGTCCTAGAAGCTTCTCTGCATTTGTTGGCATTTTGACAAAGTTGAGTTAGCATTCAAAGCTGTGTTCCTTAACCCTATTAATCTTACCATACTAACCTAACCTTAACCCTATCAACCTTACCATACTAACTTAAATGTAACCCTATTAATCTAAGAGTACTAACCTAACCTTAACCCTATTAACCTTGCCATTCTAACCTAACCTTAACCCTATTAATCTAAGAGTACTAACCTAACCTTAACCCTATTAATCTTACCATATTTACCTAACCTTAACCCTATTAACCTTGCCATTCTAACCTAACCTTAACCTTATTAATCCAAGAGTACTAACCTAACCTTAACCCTATTAACCTTACCATATTTACCTAACCTTAACTCTATTAACCTTGCCATTCTAACCTTAACCCTTTTAATCAAACCCTACCAACCTAACCTTGATCCCATTTACCAAACACTACTAGCAAGCCTAGTAACCTAACCCTACTAACACTAACTCTACTAACATAACCCTACTAAACGTAACCCTGCTAATCATAACCAACTAACCCCAGTAACCTAACCATTACCCTTTTAACCTAACCCTTCTAACCTACACTACTAACCTAAACCTACCTAACCCTACTAACAAACCCCAACCCCATACTAACTTAACACTAACCCTTCTAACCCTATTAGCCTTTACCCTACCCTAATTCAAGACTAATTGAGATGTTGCAAATATTATAATGTATATTACACTTTCTTTCCCTAGTATGCATGAGGGTATTACAACAAGCAACAAGGGAACAATAAAACAAACATATACAGAGCTATTAAATACATACAGAACATGTATTCATACATACATTATATCACATTTATATCCATGAACATACATCTATCACAGAGGGAAAGATAAACAGTAGTAACATAGATGGACATGGTCATTCATTGACAGACTGTACTTATTAAATCAGCACCAGTTTAGACATTTTATATGAATGTTTTTTTAGCAAGGCGTGGAATCGAAGGACAAGATGTCATGTAACAGTCTGATGTTATTCACTGGGTTGGGCTGAAAGTGTTGGAAATAGAAAATATTGTATATTGAAGGATAAAACTCTGCTGTTAGTCGCTGTATGTTTAGCCACGGTGTTCTGTCTGTTATTATCTGCTATCATTTGGAATAACAACAATAATAGCTGTCCTAATAAAAAAATATCTTGAAAATCGTTACAGTGATACAATAGTCATGGTTCAGTGTTTATTAAAAAAAAACGACTTCACTGTCCAAAATGGAATGGCTCCTTTTGTCTGATTTATGAATTATTGACCTGGAAGACGAATGCAGACATTATTTTGTGTCTGCTTTAGACACACACACACACACACACACACACACACACATACACACGCACACACAGGCTCACACGAGCGCACACACACAAACACTCACACGCATGCAAAAACACACTCACACTTATATTTATTTTGATAAACCTCTCTGGCTGCCTCTGTCCCAGGTTAAGGTTAAGTGTTAAGTGGCAGAGACATGCGTGTGATTCATGTCTGCTGTGTCACGGGGTACACAAGCAATCACTGCTCAGCCCTAACGCCTGTTCTTCCAGGCTCTGCTAGCGGTCGGGGTCCAGGCTCCCTCGCCCTGCCATGGTTTCTGATTAATGTTGAGGATTTCAAACGTTGCCATTTGAAACTAGCATGCTAAACTGTTCCACCACTCTCTCTCTCTGTCTCTCTCTCGCTCTGTTGCCCGTTATCGCTCTCTCTCTCTCTCCATCTCCCGCTCTCTCTCTGTCTGTTGCTCTCTCTCTCTCTCTCTCTCTGTCTCCTTGCTCTCTGTCTCCTGCTCTCTGTCTCTCTCTCTCTCTCTCGGTCTCTCTCCCTCTCTGTCTCTCTGTCTCTGTCTCTCTCTGACTTCCGCTCTCTCTCTCAGTCTCTCTCTGTCTCTTTCTCTCTGTCTCCTGCTCTCTGTCTCTCTGTCTCTTGCTCTCTGTCTCTCTCTGTCTCTTTCTCTCTGTCTCCTGCTCTCTGTCTCTCTGTCTCTTGCTCTCTGTCTCTCTTTGTCTCCTGCTCTCTGTCTCTCTGTCTCTCTCTGTCTCCTGCGCTCTCTCTCTCTCTATGTGTCTCTCTCTATGTCTCCCAGTCTCTCTCTCTGTCTCCTGCGCTCTCTCTCTCTCTCTCTCTCTCTCTCTCTCTCTCTCTCTCTCTCTCTCTCTCTCTCTCTTTGTCTCCCGCTCTGTCTGCCCATCGTTTTTCTGTGTCCCTGCTTTCTTTTGTTATTTCTTTTACTCTGCTCTGTGTAATGTCCTGCCTCTTTTTAGTTTATTATTGATGCAGGCCAGTGGACGTCACGGAATACCAATACCATCATTTATAGACGGTTGTTTTTATTTGTCTTCTCCGGCTGCTGATAAGATGATTGTCTGTGTGTGTGTGTGTGTGTGTGTGTTTCTGTGTGTGTGTGTGTCTCTCCATCTCCTCCTCCTCGTGGGTTGGTCTAAATGAGGTCGCTCATCCTCCACCGCAGTGCTTCTCTCGCTTTGCCTCCTCTCATTTTCCCATTTTGCGTCGCCATTGATTAGATTCACTCGTTTTTTGATTCCTCCATCGTCCTGAAAAAGGGTGGACCAGAATAAAATAAACAGAGTGAAGACAGAGAGAGATAGAGAGAGAGAGAGAGAGAGAGAGAGAGAAGGGTGTGTGAAAGCTTACGGTGGAAACAACATTTGGTGGAGAGAATGTGATCAGTGTTAATTACACACCGTGTCTGCTGAGTCCCTATATGCACTCTATAACATGACAGCAACATGAGATAACGGCAGAATGTCCTCGGAAGATGGGCCAGGGAATGCACTCCAGTCGACAGGCGGGATGTGAATCAAACAAAGCCGTTTCTTGTGGACAGATTTGGTTGCCCGCCTGCTTGTATGATACACCAGTGACGGGTTTGAGAGGCTTTGCATTAAGATGGCCTACTTGACAACAACGCAAAAACGCAGTATGCACAACTGCAGGGGGCTGGGGGCGGGGGAGAGGGGGGGGCAGGGGTAATTTATGGGTATTCTCACCCATACACCAGCACTTACAACCAGACAATCCATCTCCAGGAATGTCCTGCCACCCCTTCTTCACCGGGCTTAGAATGACATTTAATTGTATTGATGATGGTCTGCTGCGGCCAAATCGATCAACGCACAGGCGTTCTTTGTGATTTGTCCTCTCATGGGGGAGAGGGGAAACAGGAAGTCTTGGCGAACAGGAAGTCATTCGGGTGACATAATATGACAAGAGAAGTGTCATCTGCTCCTCGCTGCCTTCGTACCGTTCAACGCAAGCCGCGTTCCTCTTTCGTCCTGATGACTCAACGCTGAGGATGACAGGTGAACAGGTGAACTCCCGCGAAGAAACACACGAAAAACCCATGAAGATGGACAAATGGGCCTTAACTAAACAAATATGGGACTTTCTGCAGAGTGCGCCGGGAGCGGTCTGTCCTGCGCGCGGTCCCCGATAAAAAGGACCAGCGTCCTGGCCTGTGTAATATCAGTGTAACCTTACTTAATGGCTATGGGGGTATTGACATCGTTCCTGCAGCCTCCAACATCACAACGAGGGACACAATATTGCAGAGTGAGGGCCTGGCAGTTTGGAAGGAACACTTTGCATCCCTCGTTCATCATGTTGATTGGATCAATTCACATTTGTGCTTTCCCTGGCTCCCTCTCCTCACCCCACACCCGACGCCCCCCCCCCCCCCCCCCCCCCACACACCCCCAAGGCTCATTTGAGTTCTGTATATTGCGTGGCAGATGATCAACTTTGCCATTGCAGTGTATGCATACCATGCGATGAGCGAAAAAGAGATTCTGGCTCTCTTGCGTTCGCAGAACAATGGGCCCTCGTCACGGTACTGTTCCAGAATACAGAATCAGAGCCTGAGTGGATGGTTTGTAAACTCCAGCCGAGGCCGCAGTACCGCTGAGACCTGGAAGAGGGAGACATTGCGCTGTGGAACAGAGTCGTGGGGAGCTGCAGCTGGTGTGTGGGGAGGGGGTAACAGCCGGGTTGCTCTGAATTCCAATGCTCATTAGATTCCGTGCATGCTTGGATTACACTGCGCATCTATCCATTAAAGTTCCTTCTCTCCGTATACGCTCCGTATATGGCTCCCATTAAACAGGTGCAGGTCACCGGAAGGGCCCAGGGTGGAATTTGATTTAATTCAAGGTTCGGTTCTGACTTGACTCATGGCTGTGTAGCTACTGTTGAGTTGTTTGCATGTGCCTGGAATAGTGCATTCATGGTCACGGTGGTCTGCAGAGATACTATTCACAATGGGATCTGTTGAATGGCCAATCCCTGGGACAGTTTGCAACAGCCCGTTATATTTCTGATTCTATACGTTATGCTGTAGAATGATGTCCTCTCTCTTTATAAACGGCGTGCTGCGATGTGCAGGTGTAGGTGTAATCTCACACCGTTAGCTGGAGAGTTCTGTCTGGGACTGGGAGGTTTGACAGAGCGATCGGACGTCCATATCCCCCGGCACTGACCTTGTGTGCTTGGCTCTCCCTTTTGTGGAGGAAACCCAATTTAAAGTGATGAGCGGTAATTTACGGGGTCACAGTGTTGTGACCTTTTCATTTGACCTTTGGCAGTGACCTCTCTTTAACCTCTGAACCCTGTGTGCAGGACCGGTGCCTGATTGTTACAAGCCATGCGTAAGTGAGTTTGTTGTCATGTTATTCATGCAGGTCTTTTATGTCTGTCAGTCCGAACCATGTCTGACTCCATGTCTGGCATTAGGAGCGCGAGGCCATAACTCCATGTCTGTCAGTCACCTGGAGTCATGGAGACCATGGCTCCATGTGGTTCGGACTGACTGACATGGTGTCATGGTCTCTGTCTCCTCATGCCAGTGGATACTTGCACCTGGATCTTTGAGGTCCTCTGATGGGCATCTGCTTACGGTTCCCAGTGGAACGCACTCACTTAGCCTATAAAGGCGGTGGACTCTGTGGACTCCTAAGCAGCAGATCAGTGCTGTAACAGCTCTGTGTTCGATGTGCTGTGTGCATTGTCTTGGTATTTCTTATCCTATCTCTGTGTTTCCATTGATTGATTTATTTTACGCTTGTGAAGCACTGTGACCCGTATGTATACATTTAAATCACTTACTTACTTTCTGTACACCGACAGACACCTCCCTGTTCTATTGCCGGCTGTCGACAAGCCAACTACAGTCGTTGGTACAGTGATCCGCGCCACGGTAAGAATGCACCAGGGTTGCGTTACTCCAAGAATCAATGCGCAAATTGAATTAACCAGCTTTAATAAACTCCTACATTGGTGGGTTCCTCGGCCTTCGACGGCCGTGGACTTTGGTAAGGGATCGCTTAGTGTCTGTGGGGAATGTTAAACCTGACACTATTTGCCAGATGGCTACAGCTAGCTAAGAAGCCAATTAGTTTTAATGATCCACTTAGTCTGAATAGATTCTTGTGGTTCCACTATGCCCCCCTCCCTTACGCAATATTGAACTTCCTCTACCTAAGTGCAGCCCTGTTACCTTCTCGACGTCACCTTCTCTTCCCTTTTCCAATCAGCCAACCAGGCATGGTTTGCTGGTGTGACTTTGCGGGTTGCACATTTGAAACCACGCATTCTGGGGCCCGTTCGTGGGTCTCTCCGACAGAACGTTCCAGAATCCGTCAGGAGTCGGGGTCTGGCTGGCGGCGGCCAGGGGCCCCTAACTCCGCACCGTGCGGCCAAGGAGTCGGAGCCCGTCGGCGCTCAGCGTCTCGGTCTCAGAGTGTCTCATGGAGTCTTGCGTGTGCGCGCGAGCGCGGGCAATAACGCTGATTAAGCATATGCGATTGCACGCCTAAGCCAAATGTCCGCGTTTGATCCTAACGACGCTTGTCACCTGAGCGACGGCTGACTAATGCTCTGCCTTTGGCACGGACACTGTCGCCCTGCGTCCCGCCCTCCCGACAAGACGCCGTTGCCGTCGCCGATGAGACGGGAAATAAATAAATAACCACAGACCGGATTCAGGGTTGTCTCCTTTGTGTCTTCAAGGAGGACAATATCTGAGTGAGCATATTTCTTCCCCGAAGCGTTTGATGATCCCTTCCTGTGTGTGTTTTTTTGTTTGCTGTTGTTGTTGTGTGACAGACTTTCTTCAAGGTTGAGTGCATAAACATTCCGCGCTTTGGCAAAAAATACTGAAGAGCTAAATCCCTGAAGTCGTAAAAATAAATAAAAAGGAAAGAATACTATTCCTGTTGCACAGATTGGATCTCCATTCCATTCCGTCGTGCAACAGAAACCAACGGCCGCCCCCATGCAGCCCTTTCTGTTTCCAGAACCACAGGAGGCCAATAATCATTAATCACATGTCTGTCTCACTACACGGCTCCGCACTGCACATGCTGGAGCGAAGCACGCTGACACCCAATCAGCTTCAACACTGTCGGAGGATTATGAGGTTCACCTTGTGTGTGTATACAGGCGACTCTGCGTGTGTGTGTGTGTCCATGCACATGTATGTGTGTGTGTGTGCGTGTGTGGGTGTGTGTGTGTGTTAGCGTGTGTGTTTGCTAAGGATTGACAGTGTTATTGATAACACGGACAATGCAGCGTCATCGATGGATGTTAATGTGCTAACAGATGGACAGGCCAGGCTGAACGTAGCTAAACCTAGCAGTGTGAGTTCTCATGGGTTGATGTGTGTGTATCCAGAGGACCACGTAGGAGTGGCGGTGTACAAATAGAGAAGTAGTCAAATACAAATAATTACTAATAAATGTAAGAAACATATTGACGTTTTTTTAAATCTGTTGAATTAATCTGAAGACATTAAGTGTACGATGACGTCTGGTCCAAGGTTATAGTAAAGGAGGAGGAAGAAAAGTATAATTTAATCTGTGTAGGGAAATTAGTAGTAGTGAATTAGCTTCACGTTGAAGAGCCTCCATTTAAATCCATTTCATGCTGTTGGTCAAAGTGTTCTGTCTCTAGTACCACCACTTACCAGAACCTCTCCTGGGTTCAAAACTTAACAAGGCGGATCATTTGATAGACAAGAACAAGAAAAATACTATTCTCTTATCAACGATATATTGATAAGATAATAGTATTTTTATTGTTCTTATCTATCATCATCCATGCATGGGTGTTTAAAGTACTTTAATATGCTAATCTATCACTGGACACCCAAGAACAAGACTCCACATTTATTAGACCATGATCCATTTTTAAGGGGTTGAATTATTTTGCAGAAAACGCTATTTAGTTCCTGCCCTTGTGTTCTCCTCGTGGCCGAGACAGCACATGCAAGCCAGCACCAAGTGGCTGCAGCTGTTGCTCTATTGCATGCAATATGCCGTTAATTAGGTTAGGAGGACTGCAGAGGGGGTCGGGGATGGGGGGGACAACCAAGCCATGGTCTGGGTTTTGAAGACGTTGTAGTAGGGATTAGTCCTGGACGAATCCCTACAGAATCACACGCGGACGGCACACAGCCAACAGGAACAATACAAAATACTTATCGGTGTAGCGGGATGATAATTTATTTTGTCCTTAAATGGACATCGTTGAACCCTTGTCATATTTTAGCTATGTTTTTGTACGTTTCTCTAACTAAAGTTATCACAGTGGGGAAAAATAGACATTTAGGCTAATTTGAGAAAGAAAATCGCAAAAGTAAATTCAAACTTTAATTAACCTTTCCTCTTTGGAAATACAATTATTTTAATTTTCATTGACAAATGGACTGTAATTTGTAAAGCACGTCTGCAAGCCACTTTACCACAAGTGCTTTGCAATGAATTCCTCACATACTTAAAAATAATAATAATTGAATCATACATGCACACAGTGATGTCAACCATGTCAGGAAAGCATCACAGCTTGTCCAGAAAACACTAAGTGGTTCGGTGGGCTCAACGCTGTTTTGCAGAGAGCAGCTAAGCATCAAACTAGCACCCCATTACCTGCCCAATACAGCCATCATAAATTAAATTACTTCATTATTATCAACTGTCAACAAATGCGGCCACTTGTAGAAAGTTTTTTGGTATATATAGTTTCCTGTTCCTGAATGAAAGCACTCTATTTTCAATGCCTTTCTGGGAATCCGGCAAACATGCTGGTCTTTATGTGTGACCTGAGCTGTTTGACCTTGAGAAATACTACTGGCCAAGCTGAGTAGCGAGGTACATCTCTCTCTCTCTTTTTCTCTCTCTCTTTGTGTGTCTCTCTCTGTGTCATTCTCTCTGTGTGTGTGTGTGTGTGTCTCTCTCTCTCTCTCTCTCTCTCTCTCTCTCTCTCTCTCTCTCTCTCTCTCTCTCTCTCTCTCCTCAACCAAGAGCTCGGAGCTCTGTGGTGGGCTGAGGTAATAGTTAAGGAATGGTTACCTCCCCTCTCTGATGTGTGTGTGTGGATGTGTGATGTCTGTGTGCTTTATGTGTATGTTTGTGTGTGGGTGTCTGTGTGTGTTGTGTGCTAGTTTGCATGTGTAATGTGCATACATATGTGTGTGTGTGTTATGTATGTGTTTGTATGTTGTGTGTGGATGTGTGTGTGCTGTCTGTGCATGTATGTGTTTGTGTGTGTGTGTGTGTGTGTGTGCGTGTGAAGTTTGCATGCTTTGCGTGCATGTGTGTGTGTGTGTGTGAGACGTTTGAGGGCTTTATGTGCATGATTGTGTGTGTGTGTGTGTGTGTGTGTGTCCTCAAGGATTTAAGGAATAGGAGTGGTAAGCACGGACGTCTCCCTGATTTTATTGTCTTCCTAATTTGCCGCATCTGTATGTTCATTACAACCGCAATTATACTGTTACTGTGTACAAAAGCCAGGAGTAAACGAATCAGGCGGGGGAGCTGGTTTCGCGAGGCAGCGAACACAGGAATGGCGAGGGATCGCTAAACCTTTTACTGAGGAGAAATGTGCTGAAGTTAGCCCTCTGGAAAGGGCTATTAATGGAATATGCACTTCATTATCAGGCAGCAGACACATGTTCACGGTGGAGGCCCTGCCATTAGCTAATCACTGTCATTATCAATCCTGTTTATGTATTATCAAGTCACGCGCAGGAGCCCACATCTGGCCGGTGTTACCGCCACGTGACACAGTGCATGTGACGCATAATTCATTCTCTGCATGATCGGATTTGCTTAGCGTGGCTGTGGCTAGCAGGACAAAACACGGTTTCCGTCAGTGCCGTGGCTTGTGAGATTCTTTTTGTGATGTGGTTATCCAAATTGATTTTCGATTTCTTGGATGGAAAAATCACGGACCCAAATGGTGGACATCGAAAGGGACAGTTCAGCTGAAGCGTCAGGTGATGCGGGTTCCTCAATGGGGAAGTCACAAAGTAACTGGCAGCCCCATCATGAACCCCAATGTGTTGGTCTGAAAGTGTCTTATCGCAATGCAAGGCACTGCACTCTGTGTCTAGAATTCTGAGTGCTGGATTTATCTTCCAGGTTTGGATGGTCTTTGGCTTTGAGTATAGAACAGTAGCCTCGTGAGAACAAACGGATATTTGTGGCCTTACGTTGACATTAAACACAAGATGTGTGTGCATTTGATGACTCCAAACCTCAGCGACGAAACGCGAAAATGCTACTCGACTTTGTCAGTAGAACCGAGTTGAATTGACGTCAATTAGACGTATAAATGCCAGAGGCAGCTGGAGACCGGGAGATACACCTGCTGGCCCAGGATTATTGCACAGTTCTAGACAAACAAACTGGGCTGGCTATGGATCCGATAATACAGCGTACTGCATATTAATGCGTTAAGTTGAGCGCACACTAATTTGCGCCCAATGACACAGTGTTGGATTAAGCGGAGTGGAAATGCGCTATTTAATGATTACATAATCGTGCTGTATTACATCCCGTCCATTGCTATTACGGCCCATGTCAAAGAAAGCAGTTAACTAATTTTAACTGAAAAGCGGATCTTAAAGCAGCGATAACTTTTAAATGACCAAACCAATATGAAAACATTATTTGAGGGAATCTGAACTGAAGGGGCATGCCTCGAATGACGTTAAAATGATCATCTTTTGTAATTAAAGTAATTAAAATGTGATTGCAGCTTGAAATACTGTTTCGAGCTCATTTTAGAGGGTCCCCTCACACATTGAGTTACGAAAGTCATCTGCACTGGATAGTTAAAGCCCTTTTGCCATCAAATGGTTTGTGATCTTCGGTGAACTAGCACTGTGGAACATGCACAAAATCTGCCACTCACCAATAACATTTTGAGCTTATGCATAAGTCAAATAAGTCGGCACATGTCAAATGTAAAACTTACTTCACCCCTGTCATAACACTGGCCAGAAGAACAGCCTTCAGCTATGGAGACAGGCGTTGGGTGCAACCAGCTGCGCCAGCGGTGGTCTACCCAGCGGAGGTAAATCGGCCGACTGCACTCCACCATGCCCTTGTCTCTGAGTGTTGTCTCTGAGGGGGGGGGGGGGGGGGATGGGTTGTCCTCCAGGCTTTGTCTTTGTAACGCCTCTCCGCACGATTTAGTGGTTTTCCACTGAATCCCCACGGTCGCCGCGTGGAACCCGTCAGACACATGTTTATGTTTTATTCCCGTGCGGGGGTGGGGGGGTACTCAAGGGTTTTTGTTGTCGGTTCACCCACAGCAGCGACGCAATTTTCACTTGGTTTTCGGTGGGGACACGTCACCTTCTAACCATCTTAACGGAGACACAAACAGACAGTATGGATGAGGATCGACGCCGCAGATCTCCACTGAAGACATGGATCATAGGAAATATTTACGGATTATCAACATGGACGACCAATGTAGTTATGTTAGTAATTAACTGGTAACTTCAAGGTAACCCTATCATTTTATTTACATGTGCGGGAGGGGTCGGAACCTTCCAGAACCACTACATTTGCATCTTCAAGGATCCTTTGAAAGGTTTCCTTTTCATCTCCTCTCTCTGCTCTCCACTGGACTCTCCTCCAGTGATCTCCTGGGAACCCTGGCACAGGTCTCTCTTTCCTCCGTTCCCAAGGGAACCGCTCGCTCTCATGCCCTTTGAACTCTGACACCATCAAGGTGTCCCCCGCTGAAACAAAGAAACAAAGAGCGCACACACTACTGCAGACGCAGAACTCTCAACGCGACTAAAGAGAACAGCAAGCACAGCAACGGCTCACCTTCGGGACAAAGACGACTTAATAACTCAATTCCAAGCGCTTAATGACCTCAAAGCTAAGGCCGCTGGAACGTTCAAACGTAAAAACATGCTTACGTTTGAACGTTAGCATGATTTTACGTTTGAACGTTAGCATGATTTTACGTTTGAACGTTAGCATGATTTTACGTTTGAACGTTAGCATGATTTTACGTTTGAACGTTAGCATGATTTTATGTTTGAACGTTAGCATGGGCAAGAGTCTATTTGCCTCTGAAATGTTGAAGGCCCCCCAGAAAGCAGAACCCGCGTCCACAGCAGCGATTCGACCAAGCGGCGACCATAAATTACGACGAGTTGAATCATCCGTGAGGTTCAGGAACGCCGCATCGCAGCAAATGAAAATTCGGCTTTTTACTGCTTCCTGTCCCCCCACTGTCGTATCTTTACCTTTGAAATTTTTTGTCAAGTGATTTATTGATGAATAGGATGCTTAAATGGATTAGTATTGTATTATAATTTCATCTTTGTATATTTTTTAATTACTCATAAATGGTGTATATTTTCCATTAAAAACAATAATACGGTTATTAAACTATCCTATATTATAATGGTGATTATTAAAATCCATGTTTCATCCTAGATTATACCTGCTCTTGCTTTCCACTGTCCAGCAGTAACTCAGTTTTTCCTCTCTGGATCAATAAAACGTTATCCCATCACACAAAAATGATCCCCACTAAAACAAGAATACACCAGGGCCACATTACTTCCACAATCAATGGACTTTATTTAATGAAGCAGGTAGAATGAATCGGTGCTAGGGCCTTGCAGCTGGCATGCACCCTGAGCAGAGATGGCTCACTGTCTGTGGGGGACTGGGAGTCATACGCAGCCAGCCAGCTTAAATAACCACTGTTACTGTTGTATGTTTAATCACTTTCTCTTGACTCAGCCCCAATCAGGCTTGGCTTTGTGTGTGTGTGTGTGTGTGTGTGTGTGTGCGTGCGTAACGTTCGTGCGTGTGTGAGCAGCTGTGCGTGTGGATGTGTGATGTGTGTCGTTGTCTTGTTTTGTGTTTGCAAGTGCAAAACAGAGGCTGAAAAAGAGGGTAAGAGGGAGAAAATGTGTATTATATTTTCATTGTGTTATAATTATTTTCATCAACCAATATATCAATAGCTGATGACGAAAGCAAAAGATTTCATTGATTTATCACACTGCTTTGTTGAATGGCCTGATTGGTCGATTGGTTATTTCCGTAGAACTGCTGCTATGAGTAACAGACCGTTGCTATGGACACTATTTCCAACCGTAGAATATAAGGGACTACCTTTTTAAGCGGAATCAATAAAATAATTATTTGTCGTTATATTTTGTGTCAAATGATTGATTTCCTTACCAAGTAGCCGTGTAATAAGAGGGATAATGTACAGCCAGCCGGTCATTGTCGCGTGATAAACCTCGACAGGGTGATGCAGGACCCAGACACAAAGCTTATGTGTAAGAGTTCAGATTCATTCATTCCTTTAAGGGAACGTCAAACCATAACTTCTTCAAGGTGACTTTTGTGGCTAACCAGGCCACACAATTTGGTGTCGGACGGCATCTGTATCATCTATTGTATCGATTTAGTGGATAACCATCGCATTTAAGATGGCCGTCTCAGGCTGTGTTGCTATTTTTCCATCTGCGCTCCGGTGCTATGGAAAAAATCCCTTCAGGCCGGTGGTCTTAACGTCTCACCTGATGAAGACCACGGAGAGCATCATGCCCAGCAACCTCCGTCCCCTGGTGAGCTCAGAGCCGGACCCCATGCAATTCGCTTATCAGCCAGGGCGTGGGGTGGATGACACAGTCGTCTATCTACTGGACAGATCCCTGTCACACCTTAGAGAACCTTAGAGCACAGCGAGGGTCATGCTTATGGTGGTCTTTTCTACCGCCTTCGATACAATACAGCCATCACTGCTCAGGGGGATCTGCCCCCCGGCTGCGTGGACCATCTGCGGCACCAGACCGCAGACCGGATGTCTGCAGTCATACATATACTGTATGTTCAGTTCTATGTTACGTGACAATAAATATTGTCATAACGTTTTTGAATGGTACTAAATGAATTTGATTACTACTAAGTTACTTAAATATGTATCACACTAAATAGTTAGACATTATGATCTTCTGGACCTTTGCTTCAAGAATTGTTCTCTAACTGAATCTCTTTACATTTTAGTTGAATACCCCCTGATCTGCGCCCTCACCAGCAGACCGGGCTATGTGGGGCTTCATGGCCGTGTGTCTGACGTGGTGGCAGCGCAGGGTACGGTGCTCCCACCTTCTCTGTTCACCCTGAACATATCAGACTTCAGACATGACGCGGGCCAGGGTCACCCCCAGAAGGTCGCCCATGAAACCGCCATCCGACGGATGTGCATGAGGAGCGAACCAACCGCAACACCGGCCGGTCATCAAGGACTTTGTTGACTGGGACCCCCTCCCGCCTTCACGTAAACGGCAGCAGGACAGCGGAGATGGTGATTGACTTGGGGGGGGGGGGGGGGGGGGGGGGGGGGGGGTTGGAAACACAGAGAGAGACAGAGAAAGACTAAATGAACTGTTTAAGAGGGCCATCTAGTCTCCATGGAGGAGGGCCAGAGATGAGCCAAGCTGACGTCCATCATTGAACACATCCCCCCCTCCCCCCTCCCCGCCCCCTGCATGAGACTGTGGGGCCTTGAGCAGCTCTTAGAGAAACAGACTGCTACAGCCACGCTGTAAGAAGGCGCCTTCTGCAGACTGTAAGGCCTTAAGCAGATATATTAGAGAAACAGACTGCTACACCCACAGTATAAGAAGGAGCGTACTGCAGACTGTAGGGACTTCAGCAGATATATAAGAGCAACAGACTGCTACACCCACGCTGTAAGAAGGAGCCTTCTGTATACTGTAGGGCCTTAAGCAGATATATAAGAGCAACAGAATGCTACACCCACGCTGTAAGAAGGAGCATACCGCGGGTCTTTCGTTCCGACGGCACTTTTCAACACTAGCTTAGCATAATGTAACACTGTTGTTGTGTCTGTCACCATCACCTACCACTTACAACATCACAGCTACGTTGCACTTTTTATCTCAGGTTACATAGCCTATTTATTCTTACATACACAAAGTATGCCGTGTCCAACTTGTGAAAGGTGTACATAGTGTGCGTTTGTACTATTTTATCTGCTTCGGTAAAGCATTGTTACTCTATTTAGAAAAATATTATACAAATAATATATGAATATCATATATATTATTATTCATTATTATTATTTTCTTTATTTAATTCTACATTTTATTTAGTATTTATATCGATCACTTCCCCATTTTCATTCCACGTGAATAGCTTTCATTTAATCCTTTGAAAAAGATGGCTCCAGCTATATAGATGTTGCCTAAACAACAGCTTGTCTTTCCCTCATGCTATGCCTATACTTTACTGCATTACGGTTGCCATGCCAACCCGAAGGGGCGACGAGAAGGCAGCAGTGTGTTGTTTTTACTGTTGACCGTTATACGGTCCCGGTAGATCAACCGGCAACAGCCAGAATGAGTTAAATCAGAGATAAACTGCACTCCCTCTTCGCCTTTTATTTCCTTCAGTGGTCGTGTTACCGTCTTAGACAGTAGACTTCATCTCCCATGGTGCCCCTTCTCTGTTTTGGAGGACTACGGGGGGGGGGGGGGGGGGGGGGGGGGGGGGGGCAGGGGGTGGGGCGGGGGAGGGGGGGGGGGGGGGGGGGGGCACCAAAAAGGCCTTGTTCACGTGGGCGATTAGTGTTGCCACCTACCACGTTGTTCCCATCGTGGCGAGGATGTCCCACAAGTAAACCTTTGTCCCTGTCGTTAATCACATTACCGCATAGCCACCGCAGCACCACGCACATACTTTTTGCGCACAAAGGAGCGGATCATTGTGCACATGCGCACTGGGACACGCGCAGACACATACGCACGGACGCTACCCGGCTCTCGCCCGCTGGTTCGTTTACAGCGCGCGGATCCGCACCCTACGTTCATTTGCTGAGTCCCTCGACAGCGCCCTGAGCTCCAGCACGCGTGGACCCATCGCCCAGAGGAGGAAGCCGCTCATTTATCACGTTTAGCCACGACGCGGCCACACACTCGACGCTCCCTGTTGCTGTATTTTTTACTAGTGAGATTCCAATCAGGTTTTAAAAAATACAAGTTTATATATATATATATATATATATATATATATATATATATATATATATTATTATTTTTTTGAACACGTTATTACAAAGCCATTATGGATTTTTGTAGAACTGCATCTAGCTATTTTCAGCAGAGTCCAAGATGTGATACATTGAGGGAACACTAACCCAAGCACGTTGGCAGGCTAACAGATAGGATGCGTTGGCGCGGGGGCCAGGCTGGGGAGAGTTTTTTCGCTTCCTTTTTTCTGTGCGCGAGTTTGATGGCGTACATTATCAAAGAAGACTAAATGTAAAAATTGTTTAGAGGACCCCATTAAATATGTATGAAACGGGGTTGCAAGGAGGGCAAAGACAGGGGAATCCATCATCACAATGTAGAATGCAGAAAATGCTATTATGAGTATGAATATTTAGTGCGGCTCCTCTGCCGACCTCCGTCGAGTCCATGGCTTTAATACCACATGGTGTCACCTATGGAACCGACGCCTCGCACCCATTGGTTCACGTTATCACGACGAAACGTCATTAAACCAATTCCATCGGATTTGGATTGACATGCTTTACGATTTGAAACGATGCGTAATGCGCATCGTGAGAGCATGGGTAAACAATCGAGTCAATCCAAACCTTTATTTATTCAAGGGATAAGACACATTGAGAAGTGACGTGCTCGTTTTCAAGAGGGCCCTGATTACAGCATATTGTATACAAGTTAAAATACAACAGTTCCATTTAAAGAAATACTAATGAAATATTATAATAAATAAATCGTATTAATATTAGTAAAAAGACAAATGTCAAATGTAGCTTTTTCCACGTAGACTTTCAAATCACCAGGACCCTCTTACAATACTTGTAAACTTTAATAAAAAAACGGATAAATAACATTGTAAAGTGACCTGGAAAAAAACATTGGAATTCTCCCCACCCAATAAGTCCTTATTGGTCGGAAGAAAAATAAACGCTTATCCAGCAAGACAATGGGCTTTGAATGATGGCTATTACAAAGACAAACATGAGCGAGCGGCCAAGTCAACAAGTTTAGCCCTCCAGAGATGGGCTTCAGCCCGGAACAGACATGGTGCCAGAATGAAATACAATCCAACAACTGAAACAGAATTAAATACAATGAACAAAAAGGATTCCTTTTCCTTTTTTTTGTAACACTCAGTTACCATGCCAAAGCTGAAAACAAAACGCAAATGTGATTGTTCCATGTTGTGTTTTCACACACATTTAAATGTAATCACGTTCCCTTTCATAAATTAAAGCCAGCATGTGCTATTTTGGATAAGGCAAATCGAAGAAGTCATGCCATTTTTCATATCTTTATTGCATTTCGCTTATCTTTGTCTCTGGCAGCAAATTGGGAACCGCATACAAACATACAATCTAACATACATACAAACTTAGAATGAGCTTTTGTTTCCAGTGTTTGGTATCTTTGCATTGTATTTCACAACCTCTTGGCACAAGCCACAAGTCCGTTCAATGTCTAAACATATGGCACCGAAGGTGTTTGTGAAAGAATGATCACCCACTAAACTACTATTTAGGGTTGGACACGTTTATTGATATTGGACATTTGAGCAAGTACAATAGATGGGTTGCAGCAACAAAGATGAAGAAACTACGAGAGGATAAATAAAAGTTAATATCGCCTGCACCTCGATCAATGAATAATACATCATTTGTTGAGTATTACGACCGTCGATTATAATGGCTTTCTGTTGATGTTATTCTGCCGTGTAAGTATACACATTGGCCATGACTTTTACAAAATGTAATGATGATTAGAATGTACAAAAGCAGTATTTAGATCAAGATATTTACTCCTCGATGAGTCTCTATTCAAACTGATCCAAAGTATTAGGTGGTGTGTGGTTTGTTGTTAATGATAAAGAGATTATCTTCTATTAGCATAACAACACGTTCTTATTAAATAGTTGTTGACGGGCGCATATAACGCCTAAATTAAAATTCATTCAATATCAAGATAACTTTTCTACTCGTGCCTTTGCTATTTGACGTTGAGCAAAATGGTCGACCTGTTTATTGGTTTAGAGAGCTCAATCAGCCCGTCCAAGGTCAGGAACACAATGCTCGGCGGCCATTAATCCCTCAGAGTCGACCGTTAATTACCTCGTGGGTGTTCCGGTGCTAACAGTCTGACATGTCCTGTGGAAATTTCAAAGGGGTTAGGAGAGATTTTGTTAAATTTATTATTTTTAATTGATTTTCCTCCACCTCTTTTAATGCTTGATGAAGTAACTTAGGTTAGACCCGCGTGGTTTGATCTTTCAACGCCGATCCCCTGCCCCTGTCGCAGTGTTTGTCTGTAGCATGGTGACACGCAGGCCGGGGAGGTCGACGCCAAGACAGTCGATTCTTAATTCCGTCACGGCAATTCTGAGACTCGATTCTGAAAAATAATAGGATTTCGGAGTCAACTCCAAACTGTAGAATCGAACAAACTATTCCATTCAGTGACTTTCATTTTGTAGTTTAGTCTCATATCCATACCAATATGTGTTTGATTCCTTTGGGCTGATCAATCTCAGAGTGCGGGGTGCTTGACAGCGCTGATGTTTTGTCGTACAACAAAAGAAATGCATGGAATCAGAATCAATCTAGAATTGGTTCCATCAAATCCATTGGCCGAAACAGGAATCAGAGTCAGACTCGATTCCAAATAACCTGGAATCCGTCCATCCCTAGGCAACATACAGGGAGCCAGCGTAGCGTAGCAAAGTGGAGCTAGCTAGCGCCGCATAGCGTAGCTCGACAGTAGAAGTTCACATAGTTGTAGAGGTGGAGGCAGTCCAATACATTTCCAAGTGAATCACACGTGGATGAGAGATGTCCAAACAGCGGCTGCGGCCTAACCTCTTGTATGGAGACCAGCACCACTGCAGGGGAGCCGTGGGGGGGGGGGGGGGGGTCGTCATTAGGAGTGGATCTCAACGCATTTTAATCCAAATCGTTTAAAGGAAGAAAGAAAAGTGACACAAAATATTCATGTTTGGACCTCACTGGGGAATTGTTTTGGCAACGGGATACTCATTGGATTTTTCTGCAAGAGCTGTCAAGAGACGTTCCATCATCTTTGTAAATCACTTCTTCGAGTCCAGTATATTTGTCCACCTTTTACTTGCGTTCGTCTTGTCATGCTCTCCGAACACACAAAACTGCAGACACTCGCTTTCAATTGACGTCCGCGTAGAGAATGTCACAACATCACACTGAGGTGAACTGTTCCTTTAAAACTTTAGTTTCCTCCTATTCTTGGACAGCTTTTACATTTTTCTGCAGACTGCCCCAAAACAACAAACTTTTTTAGGGTGTTTGTCTTGCTGATGTGCGGTTTTTTGATGTTGATTTCTCACCTATTGCTCCCTCACCACCGCAACCACACTTTGGGGCCAAAGCATCACAGCTCATGGAGAAACATTTCTCATCACCTACTGCTGGGATGGCGGTCTCTGAGACGCCCCTCCCAGTACACTGGGGCTAGTGGGGGGCTGAGGGGCTGCTGTGCTGCCGGGCCCACTGTTATGGCTGTGGGAGAAGGTGTGGGGGCGTGTTTGCAGACAGGAGGCAGAGAGAGAGAGAGAGAGAGAGAGGGAGAGAGAGAGAGAGAGAGAGAGAGAGAGAGAGAGAGAGAGAGAGAGAGAGAGAGAGCGAGCGAGAGAGATAGATGGAGGGTGGGTGGTCGGGAATGAGAGATAGACACAGCCAGAGAGCCGTCCCTGAGTGAGCCAGCTCTACTCGCCACAGCAGCCTGTCAACAGCGAATGAGAAATCTCAGCCTTCTAGTGAGCTGGGAAATGTCTCCCCACCACTGCTGCGTGTGGGTTTTATTATTTATTTATTTGTTTTTTCTGAACAATAAGTTGAAAACTTTGTTGGCTGACCTTCCGCTCCGAGATGGAAGATAATGGATTCCATTCATCTCAAGGCTCGTGTTAAGTTGATTGGTAGATGAAGCGCGCTTGGAAATGCATACGGTTTCAAGATGAAATACCGGGGGTTGGCAAGCTGTCATCTGTGTGTAGGGATCCCCCCCCCCCCCCCCCCCCCATTCCCTCTTATAGGACCAAATAGCCAACATGTGTTTCTGTCAAGAAACACTGGGAAATGTCTGAGATCACGACGGGAAATGTCTGATCAAATTATATGGTGATGTTCATATCAAAGGCTCTCTGCTGCTGCTAAAATGTGGGGACCATGGGTGTGTTTGTATGTGTGTGTGTGTGTGTGTGTGTGTGTGTGTGTGTGTCAATGTGCTTGGATCATGATTTGGTGGCCTATTTAAACTGGATTTAATCACCATTTGCATAAAGTTTTCTTCTTTGTTAGTTTTGTCAGGCATTGATGTGAGGAAGTGAGGAGGCACTGATGAATCACCGTTAATGCACAATTTTTTCTTTGCACTCCGACAAAACAAAAAACGCGGTTGGAAATTGTTTTCATGTCTTTTCTTGTTCCTGGCTTACCAACTAACTCATTCACAAAGCCCACACGAAACGCTAAGCCCGCTCAATAAATAGACGATCGATTTTAAGTTGGGCTCTTCGCGTTATCTATCATCGGTGGAGTTTCGGTGATACAATCACGCCTCAGGAGTGTTTGAAAAGAATTAATCTCCACGCACCATGTTGTGGACATTCAAGAAAAGGATATGGTGGGGAGTTAAAGCTGAGCGGCCCACTAGTTTCAGAAGTAACTCAACTCTCTGCTGGCTCTATGGCATGGAGGGATGCAGTGAAGCAATAGGGTTTGGCAGAGATGATACCTAGCAACAGTGAGCATCGAGTCTGTGGATGCCTGAGGGATATTGGGTCTAAATTTGTGCATTTCCCAGTGACAAACTTGACCAGCAAGATGTCTGTGCTGGTATCGTGATGGAACTGCACTGTGGTTGCAGCCCTTACAGTATCCTTACAGCAGACTCAATGTCTCAGAATGCATTAGTCTTGCGATAGCATTGCTGTCAAAATGTAGAAATTTTTTACTTAACAAACTCCACTTTAATGAACCTACCTCATCCCAAATGTGCGATTGTTCTACAGTGTTCTGTGCATTGATGCACATTTTCACAAATATTGAAGTTACAGAACAACAACATACATTTTCTTGCCCGTTTCTGATGCGAAACTATTCATTTTTTTTTAATGCAAGAAAAATATCTGATCGTGAAAAAACCCAGATGTGGGCCATTTCAGATCTTCTGTGGGGGGTGATTATTCTGAGGCTCCTCATTCTCCTCCATCAATGTTTTTTGTTCTGAATGACATGTGTCTGAACTCAGTGTAAATCGCTTTGGATTAAACAATCCACTAAATGACTACTTAGTAAATTAAATTCTTAATCCTTTTGACTCTGTTACATATTTCAAAATCTGTCCATAGCTGTCCCTTTTAGTGAGAGTAAAAGTTACCGTTCTGGACAGAATTTGAAACATGTACCCATAACAAGAGATTCTCACTTGTACTGCATGTCATGCTTGTTTTGAAATCAACTCTTTACCCTGCAAATAAAGTATATTGTGATCAATATTCATATTTTGGAGTTCTTCGGTTAGTTATTGTGTTGGTTGTAATGGTTTTGGAAAATGCCACAGCGTCTCTAATCGGAGACGTTTTATTTGGCCACGGTTACGGTAGACAGTCTCCTCAAAATGGCAAAGTGTTGCCAACAGAAAATCCCATGATTCATTCTGTGTATGTACAAGCCGTATAGCACTGCACCAGCACGCTTAAGAAATGCTGTACATGTTAAATGGAGCATGCACAGCAAAACACGTGCGTTGGTGAGTAAACAATGAGGGTCTAGGGCTGTGTACACCATGTAACGATAGTGGGTAAATCAAGTGTATCTGCTTTAAGCAGAACAGCTGAACCTGCAATGATCTCAACAGTCCAAATCCTAAACTGGCATCAGTGTTTGTGACAATGTTGATAACTCTGGGAGTTATCCAGAAATACACGGGGAGTACTTCAGCCCAGCGTTTGAGAACCCAAAGACGCGGAGGGAGTAGAAATGCCAAAGCCTATTCTCCAGGCTATTCAGTATGGAGAAAAAAGTAGTTTTCTTCTTCTTCAAAGTAATTGCTTTAGCCGACATTGCAATCAAATTTGCCTTTTGTTTCCGCAGAGAAAACCTTTCGACGACATCTCATCTCTTGACAAGGATGACTTTGCATTTTATATACGCCCTTTTGATATTTGAAATAAAATAACGTCATTTCTTAGCTTAATGACCAGCAGGTGACGCCGCCTCAAGACAACAGTTTGCACGGTGGAATGCTGCCCCGAGTCTGTCACGTCCACCCCCTTCCACACCGCTCGTAAAACCTGACATTGACGATGACATCGTCGGTGTCCTGGAAATCAATATGGTCTGACGGCGGTCTCTGCCGGCCCACATCACCCGCACATTACATATGGACGAGGACATGTCTGTAGCTACCATAGATTTGCCCAAGTCATCAAGAAGAAACCACCCGTACATGCCCCTTGAAGACTTGTGTTTGTGGTCTGTGATTGTGCCTCACGGACCCTAACCCTGTCCCATGGGCGCACTGTTTACTCCTACGAGTATCAGAAGTGGGATGTGATGGTTCAGTCTTTCAGTGGATACCATAGTAGCAGGCAGGGAGTTGTTACCATTAGTTTCAGTAGCCCAAAAAAGGGCATGTCTTGATCTGTGTTTGATTGCTGAGATTAGGCCGAGATGAAAGGGCTTTCAGCCCAAAACACACGCGTCGGGACCGAATTAGATCCAATTTGAAGGGAGCAAAAATAAAAGACAGCCATTGCTACATCCGTTCTGCGTGCGCTTTGCGCCATTAAAACAATTCTTGTTTGTGTCGCGTCAAATATATGAGGTGAAATTTGCGCTCTGTATGTGTTAGGCTTCAGAACACAACCATCTACCCCCCCTCCCTCCCCTCTCCCCCCCACTGTCATCACACCTTTGGATACACACTTTGTTTCACACACGACAGAGGGATGCCAGCGATGGATATTGCTGCCATTCCAGCAAAAAAATCTCCAGGCCCAAAATCTCCACATTACTAAATTAGTACTTCCCAAAGTGAAATGTTGGGTCACCTTAGCGGTGTTCCACCGTCTAAAGGCCGAGCCCACCCTGTTTGAAGTCCGGGGCGCTGGATCAGTACCAGCAGGCGCTGGATCAGTACCAGCAGGCGCTGGATCAGTACCAGCAGGCCCTGGATCAGTACCAGCAGGCCCTGGATCAGTACCAGCAGGCCCATTTAAAAATCTGCACGTTATAACACAATCATCCTTACTTTCACACACAAACACACACCCACACACACTCTCGTATACACATCGACGCTCTCTCACACACACACACACACACACACACTCTCGTAAACACCCATTAGACTCCCAATTTGAAGGGAGCACTAAAGACAGCCATTGCTCATCCGTTCTGCGTGCCTTGCGCTGACATTTGTTTTACATCACTTCCGAGCCACAATTTGACGCGTCATATTGAGAGTGTTGAAATGACGCTCTGTATGTCTTTAGAGATTAACAAAACGGAACTCAGATACACATCCAAGACCCCGCCCACCACTCCCCCCCACACATCCACCCAAAGTTTGCGCTCAAATTTAGGTATGAAGCTGAGAATTTGTCACCTTCCAATGTATTGTGTTATGTACACAAATGGATAACACTGGTAGCTAAAGGAGAGACCACTGCATTGACACCCACCCCCTACCCAGAGGCGCCCTCCCAGCAGATGCGCTCCCCACCTACCAGCCCCCATACAGCCCTAACCCTTACACACCAACCCCCGGCACTACTGATCACTCTCAGCCTACTGCATCATAGACGCAGCCCATCAAGCAGGCGCCATACGGCTTCATGCTATACGAAAGTAAACACTACGCGCTTCCCCCAACACACCCCACCCACTCTGCTACACATACCACACCACACACACACACATCGCACAAACCCCCACCACACACACACACACACACAGTACACACAATACGACACCACAATAGATAATCACATCACCACACAGCACATGCACACATATGAAATTTCATAATAGGGATCGGAGCACGATGCGGGAGAAAGAAGTAGAGGGTACAGAGGGGAGCACACCCCACAACCCCCCCCCCCCCCCCCAGAGGAGGGGAGCATCGCCACCCCCGCCCGCCGCGTGCCCCCCACCCCCCCCTCCCAGCCCTGCTTCCCCCCAGACCCTCTCTCCTGGAGCCGCACCGCACACTCCCCCGACGCACACAGGAGAGCTCCGACGCAAGCCCCCGTCCCATGAGAGAGAGGGGGAGAGAGATGGAGAGGCACACGAGAGAGAGAAAGAGAAGAGAGAGAGAGGAGGAGGAGAGAGAGCGGAGAGATGAGAGAGAGGGAGAGAGAGAGAGAGAGAGAGAGAGAGAGAGAGAGAGAGAGAGAGAGAGAGAGATGGAGAGAGATGGAGAGAGAAAGAGAGAACGAGAGAGAGGGGGAGAGAGAGAGAGAGAGAGAAAACATACAGGTAGGGTGTGTGGGAGTACAGGGAACGTGAGGGTGCTGCGCTCTACAGCATCCACGTTCCTCAAGGATGTGTGCTCTTGGGGAATTAGGACCCTGAGCAGAGCACTCACTCTCTCTGTCAGGTCCTAGGATCCCTGGAGTGGTTTGTGGCCGTGGGCTTGTAGAACGGAGGGCGGGGGGGGGGGGGGGGGGGTTCTTCCTGGTATTGTCATCATAGGGTCTGAATTGTGATCGTCAAGCTGTCACGCTTTGCAGAGTGAACGCTACAGAGGTGTGTTTTGCAGGTTTACGTTGGAATAAAATACCATTCGGAGTCTTGATGTAGTTCTTTTAATTTAAGGCGCAACGGGTAAGATGCTACGTGGGCGGGAGACTTAAAAAAAAGAAAAACAGAACAGAGTTCTGTCCACTCTAGTTGGCTGTGCAACTGTGTGACGCAAACTACCATAGCTTGGCTGGTTGGGTGGCGAGAGTGGGAGGGGTTTAGAGTGAGTGGGAGGGGTTTTGGGAGTGTCAATAGTACGATTCCTGTAAACAAAGAGAGAGGTACAGGCTGGCAAGCATTTTTTTTGAAGAATATATCAGTTATAGGATGCGACTTTATTGATGACGTTATTTAAATCACCATCGACCAGCGTTGACTACAGATATGTCGAGGTAATTTCATTGATGGGATGCTCGTTTGTCAAGTAGTTTACATAACAACCAAGATCAATGTGACCTGTTTAACTCATACCTCATACATACGGCCATCTTGGTTCTAAACGCAAGCTAGCGTTTAGCTAGATGGCCAAGACCAAGATGGCTTCTAGGGGAATGAAGGTTCATTCCCTGCAGAAAGGAAGAACAGAGCTGAGCAGAGCGGATGTTTACCGGCTCATGGGTAATACAGCCCTTCTCTCCAGTGGGGAGCAGTTACGAACCTAATTTATTTGGGCATGATTTGAAGATATTACATTTTTTATCGATTGATAGATTTTGGAGAAAATCCTATTTATTTCTAGTAATTGAGTGTACGCTTTTATCTTAAGCATACGTAACAAATAACAAGCTGATTTTTTTTCAGGGAATGTTTTCTCTCTCTGTGTCTCTCTCCTTGTGTTTCTTTGTTTTAGTGTGTGTGTGTGTGTGTGTGTGTGTATGTATGTATGTGTGTTCATGCGACTGTACATATATGTGTCTCCCCCTCATGTATTCAAAACCTCACTAATGCCAGTGCTATACAAACTTCACTTGTCTTGCATTTCTCCGTGGCTTATCAATGCCACGCACAACATCTTAAAAGTGCACACACACAAACACACACACGTGCACACCACACACGTACAATCTTCTTGGCCTGTTCTATCATTGTGGGGCTGTGTTCACATTCCAAGCAAGGTGGCATCATCAATAGTCATTTAGGAGGGGCCCGGTTTCCACGCCAGTGGCCGCAATGAAGATTCATAACCACCATTTCGTACGGGTTAGGGGACGCGTGAGGAAGGAGGGGGAAAGATAAAACGTGTGCTCACACGCCACTGCCTGTTGTGTTTCCTCTCTCTCGGCCTTGCATGTTCAGCCATGTGGACTAGAGAGACAATGGATGACAAATACTGGACACTCAAAAGGGTGGGGAGAACAGGAATGCTTGTCAAGTATCGAGACAACGCCACGTATTGTTGTTTCGCTATGAGCCATCAGACGGATTCTCGGGAGAAATGATAGTTGCTATAATTGATAGATCTGCAGGTCGCAATAAATTGTCAACACTAATACTGAGCCTCACCTATACATCACAGAAGCCCTTCAAGGTTGTGAGAGACCTTGTTGTGCATGAGGATTGCTTCTGGAATTGTTTCAAGGCAATGATGAACAATGAAAAACTAGAGCCTACATGGTAAAAAAATACCATAACGACAGAATGCAAATATCTCTGATAGTTATTATTTAATAATTTAGCCAATGCTTTTATCCAAAGTGACTTCCATATAATTCAGTTCCAGTTCATTAGGGAACAGGGAGAGCTAGGACAGCCTGCTTAATGATGCCAGGTAGTCTGCGGACACTCAGGATCAAACCCTGTATCTTTTGGCTATAAATTGGTCTCCGCTACACAAACCTATTGCCCCCCCCCCCCCCCCCATGTCATAGCACAGTGTTAATATAACACTATATTATTAACAGTAGCTTGTAAAAAAAATTCTGAAGCCGATCATGCCTTTACAAATCTGCCCTGACCTTATGTGCTAAATTTAAAGACGAAGATGCTTATCCAGCTGATTCCAAAATGGAGACACACACACACACACACACACACACACACACACACAAACACACATATATCCCACGCACACACACATTTTATGGGTCTATGGTGTTGGGGGGATGAATTAAACTTCGCAGTGTTCACTATGAAATATCACTGTAAAATGTGAAATGTGAAATGTAAATAAGTGAGTACCCCTTTGTTCCTAGTTTTTCTCTCCATGTCACTTTGTAATGAATTGTCGTCAAGGCCAGAACAGAAATTCTTCACAAGAAGAAAAATATGCAAAAGACCAGAACTAAGGTAAAAAAACTAAAAACAACACTTGTATGAACTTATCTCAGTTCGTCCTGAATTATCTTGATTATTAAGGACTTATTTATCAAGAATATGTAGCCTATTATAAAGTGTTAAAGCCAATTACAGTTTGGCTTGGGTTTAGTTTAAAACACGATGTGACACTCTTCAAGGGTCAGAATTAAAAGTTAATGAAATGCAGTTTTTTTTTCTCCACTTGGCTGATGACCTTTCTCTGCTGCTGACGACGAAAGATCGTGGGTGTGCGATAAGCTGTCTGCGAGCTGGAATCCATGACAACGCACGTCCAGCGATGGGACTGCACCCCCCTACCACCCCCCCAGAAGTCAACCCCCCCCCCCCCCCCCCATCCCTCACAGCGCCAATTTTTGTCTGTCTTTAACGAAGTAAGTCAGTTATAAAATAATATAATTTATTTATATGGAACATTTCCAGAGCAATTGACACAAAGTGCTTAACAAAGCGCAAATTGTCAACACAACAATAATACAGTGCATGTGACATTGTACAAAATACATGATACAGTACATTAACATTTCACAGCACAAGTTCACACAACACCAAAGAACACATCACATCACAGGTCGCGCATTCCTGAACACCTGCCTGCCTTCACAGGTTGGTCTTTCATTTTGAACTCATGTCCATGGATGCCACTCCCCTCGCCTCTCTCCCCCACTCCCTCCCTCTCTCTCTTTCCCATGGTAGAGGAAGTGACATTAGTTCGCTTTTCTACGTCCCCTGCTCACCAATGGGGAGCAGTAGCATTAGCAGGTCAGCAAACGAGAGGCATGGGCATTCCTCATGGATGTACTAGGAGATGGCGTGTCAGTCGGTAGAGGTCGAGGACGTGGGACTGAGCTAGTGTGCGCACCCTCAAAGTTCGCGAACCAGGTGTTGATGCCAGAGTTGGCAACTAGGAAATGTTTTGCCGTAGCCAGGAAGGGGTGAGTGGAGGGGGATGTAGGGGCTCGGGAAGGAGAGCCTCGCTTGCCAAGTGAATCCAGCTAAGTGCTGCTAAGCTGAAAATACATGTGAACAAAAGGACGGGAATTCGGAGAAAACAAAACGACCTACCATACCTCACCAATTGTATTTTCTGTACTCTAACAAAATCTCAGCAGATGGCGAGAATTGCAACCATTGTGTGAGATTGGTCAGAAATTCAAGGCAGGCATGACTTATGTTGTTTTATTCCCACAATTGGAAATAATATCCGTTTTGGTCACTAGTCAGTTATCAAAGCGAAACCACATTGGGTACAAAACAAGTTTGTTCACAAAGAACTTCTGCAGTCCCGGCCTGACTACCTGTTTTACTTGTTGTGACGTGGGATGTGTACTGCCGCTTTAGGGAGTGCTCCGCTGCATGGGATCTTCAAGCGGTTTCCTGGGCTTTATGAGCTATTCAATATCCAAGAGTTATGGGCCTCCTTTAATCCGATGGTCGTTTACTCCCCTGTACCAAGCCACGCAAAGCAATCCCACATGTCATTAATGTTAAAGATATAAGATCCAGGACGTTCGTGTGTGGCCTGTTGAATTATAGGCGGGATTTGCTTCGTCATCACTATCATTGTAACTATTATTAATATTAGTATTATTAAAATCATCATAGTCATCATCATCATCATAATTATTTGTATTAACCGTATTCTAACTGTTGTTTCTGGTTGGACAGTTCACTTACAGTTGTGTGTTTTGTTTCTATCAAATGCAGTACTTTGTAATCCGGGCCTGTACACCGTGACCTGAAGCCACGGTCCGCGGTGCACTTTTGATACGATTTCCCCGACGCAGGCAGGGCTGGCCGGTCCACAAGCTCTTTTCTCTCCCGACCTCGGGCCCTGCTGATTTGGTTTGGTCAAACGTGCCGCAGCTCCTCTCCTCGTCGCTCCTTCTCATCATGTTCCAGTCGTGGAGAAAATGAGAGTGGGAGAGCGAGAGAGAGAGAGAGCAGGAACACAGATAGAGAGGGAGAGAGGGAGGTAGGGTGGGGTGGGGTGGAGGAGCCGAGGGCGGGGGGTGGGCTGATATATGGGGACAAATCAAGTCTACTGCGGGCGTCTGTCTGAAAAGGGATGGTTTTATCGCCCCTGGCATCTCAAATCTGGTGTCACTTGCTCCCGATCCCTCTCTTGCCTCCAACTCAATTTCTTTCCATCGCTCTCTTGCTGTCTCCTTTTCTCTCTCTCTGTCTCCTTTCTCTCTGTCTCCTTCTCTGTCTCTTTTTCCCTGTGTGTGTTCGTGCTAGCGGTTCCCAACGCTGCTTGGCCAGCATATCAATGAATGAGTGTCTCTTAGGCCCTCCTACATGAAGCAGTAAGCGCAGAGGACCACCGCCACCACCGCCACCGCCACCGCCACCACCACCGCCACCACCACCACCACCGCCACCGCCACCACCGCCACCGCCACCATCACCACCACCACCACCACCGCCACCGCCACCACCACCGCCACCACCGCCACCGCCACCGCCACCACCACCACCGCCACCGCCACCACCACCACCGCCACCGCCACCCACCGCCACCGCCACCACCACCGCCACCGCCACCGCCACCGCCACCACCACCACCACCACCACCGCCACCACCGCCACCGCCACCACCACCACCGCCGCGCTACACAGGGTCGGGGGAGGACCAGAGTCTCTCTGGTGAGCAACCAGCCTTCCCCATGCAGATGAGCCACTCCCCCCTTAGGCTGGAGGAAAACCACTATTCATGGTTGGTTTATAATCAAGAGATGGAGGTCCCGGCCGCACGTACACGGGTGTATTTTTGGGAAACTGATACCGCTGACTTACGTGCCTACGTAAGAGATAGTCGCGTTCATTGTCTCTTATCAGCTGCCAGGAACGCGGCAACAAAGGAAACCTCTATGCTGCTCGCTGATTGGACAGCTAGTCCCATGTCCATTACGACTTCACGTGCCCCACCAATGCCTGTGGCTCATTTGTGTTAGAGAAAGAGAGAGAGAGAGAGAGAGAGAGAGAGAGAGAGAGAGAGAGAGAGAGAGAGAGAGAGAGAGAGAGTGAGAGAGAGAGAGAGAGAGAGAGAGAGAGAGTGAGAGAGGGGGGGGAGAGAGAGAGAGAGAGAGAGAGTGGCAGAGTGTTTATTGTTCTACTTATAGAAGGATCAAAGGCCCTGTTATGTGTCTATAGGAAGGCTACGCTAAGGGTATTATTATCATCTTCAAAAAACTGCACTTACTTTCTTCTTTTTCAACCCTCTCCACGGCAACGTTCTGTCTTTCTTTGTGACTGTGAAAGAGATTCGCTTCAAATGTACGGTTTTGCTTGTGCTTGAATGGCTTGGAGAAGAAAACTAAGCCATTCCCATTCACACATGCTGCATGTGGCCCATTCGTACCACACACACACACACACACACACACACACACACACACACATACACACACACACACACACACACGCATACGCACACACACAGGTATATTCTAGAAACGTTACCTGGATACGGTGTGTCAGCCAGGAGATGTACTACCTCAGTTATTATTAGACACAGTTAAGGCGCACATGCAGAGCAAATTTGCACCCCGAATTTATGAATCTGCATAAGACTTATGGCAATTCAGAGGTGTTCAGCAGGCTCCTAAATCTTTCGGCTGGCGGTAAGAAGTGATCACAGATTTATCGACTGCCCACTGCAGAGATGCATATTCCGTGTAAGCTGTAACGTTATTGAGAACCATTGATCACCCTGACGCGCAAACAAACTGCACCCGGGCGTCCCTTCCTCACGGCTGAGAGGGGCATTCAGAAGCGGCCGAGCCGAGCGCGGATGCTACAGTACAAGGGGCGATGTGTGCAAAGGGCAAGGCGTGGCCACGAGGCCTGCCGTTTGTTTGATGTGATCTGCTCGGAGTTAAGTCAGTATTAATCGGCCACGTTCACATCGGGGTGCCGGTGAATTCAATCTCTTGCACACCCCACCCCACAACCGTCATTTATTTTGCTGATGAGATCAAGCGAAATGCTAAATAAACAAATTAGCATTTTGATTTATTTTCCCGGAAATAATCCGTGTTCATTTTATTTTTGGGGGGGGGGAGGTAAATACTTCTCGAACACTCCTCAAATCTTTCGGTCTCCTTTTTTCCCTGCAACTTCTGTAAAAGATATTTAGACAAAAAATACTTTCAGTCTTATTTATTCATTGCCTTATGCAGGGAAATGTGAGTTGCTGTCAGCCTCACTAAGCTGAAACCTTATCAGTTTTCCCCTCTCTCTGAAGAATACATAGCAGGTTATGTACGTTGTTTAGCCAGCAGCTAACTGTGGTCTAGATTTGTGTTGCTTGCTCGATCAGGCCCTGGTGGCCCTTACACCACTATGGTATATTCTGTCTCTATGTCCGGCGTGTCCTTCAATCCAATGCAACACTAGCAGGGTCTGACTTTTAGCTATTCTTTGGTTTGCATTTGTTTGTAAGGACCACACACAACAGTGCAACGCCTAATATATCTTCATCGCTTTCATCATTTCTTAACGTCGCGCGAGAGATACATGTGCACTAACACTGACCCCGCCATTTGCATGCAGGCAGTATACCAGGTGCTCACTTTATAGAGGGCAAACACAGATTGCGCTGTACACGGGGAAATTAGTGTGAAATCAACACATCCTCAAACTCATCTCCCCTGGAGCGTGTCCCTGATCAATTATTGATGTGCCGAAGAGAGCCAAGCAACTATATATAAAAGATCAACCACTGTGCATTTTAAAATGTTTACTTTTTATTTCCTGCCCTTATCTTTAAAGTCGATGTGTGTAGTGAGTACTAATGCGGGAGTCTCTGATGGGTGTCATGGCGGCGAGCCGTTCAGGAAAAGGAAAGGAAAAGATTAAAAGTAAGGGAGGGGGAACCCCAGAGAGAGAGAGAGAGAGAGAGAGAGAGAGAGAGAGAGAGAGAGAGAGAGAGAGAGAGAGAGAGAGAGAGAGAGAGAGAGAGAGAGAGAGAGAGAGAGAGAGAGAGAGAGAGAGAGGGAGATGATGGGACGGGGGGTTAATGTGATGCCGTGCTGACAGCGCATGTTCTTGCTGCTCCTTCCACGCTTTGCAGCTCGCAGGCTCAAACTCCGCTTGCCCTGCTGTCAGTCATGCGCTGCCACAGGAGCCCAAAGGAAGCGCCAGTAGCCAATCCACACCTTTGTACCTTTCCGAAGGTAACCTTGTGGCCAATAAGAGGCAAAATAAAGATATTGCAGTGGTGGCAGTTTATCGATGAATTAATTATATGTTCTGTAATATGTTCTATAGAAGCCTTGGCTATACGTCCTCCTAATGTACATTCTGCAGATACCTATTTAATTCATTAATTAGTGAAGTGTCCTAATGTATAGATACTAACTTAATCAGTCCAATTGAGTATAGATACAGTAATTGCATCGGCACCTTTAAACCAACAGCTTGTTAACACACTAGGCATCCATATAACTAATTTAGCGATGTTTTGAAAGACTAATGTTGTTGAACATTGATATCTGAGCGACGTGCGATCCAAGTGGATTTGGTGTTCAAGGCAAACAATGAGCCTGCACTGCGACTGTCTCTCTCGGCGATCTTCCCATTAGTTTGACGGTGTTGGAAGTGGGTGTCTAATGCTGGTAGCTAACAAGGTCCATTTGGCAAAACAGCGGCGCGGCACGTAGACAGCCTGATATGTCGGAGACACGCGGATAAACCCGCAGGGGTGAGCCTAGGTCAGCGTTTGTCAAACTGCGGGTCTGGGCCCAGCCAGGACTTGGCCGTGGAGCAGTGGCTGACCGGGTCGCACTCCAAAGATCAGTTCAAACCTGCGCTGCAAGTTTGTTCGAGTTTGTCTGAAGAAGTCGCATGTCACATGACTCGCAAGGACCAATCGGAACACCGACACCCGCTTCGTTTGACCGCCAATGTTAATTTGAGGATTAAAGTTGTGTGCCTCGTCAGGCTTCTGTGTAATTGGGCCCCCAGAGGCTGGGGGGTCCCGCTCCGCCGGGCCTTGGCTTAGCAGAGCCAACATCACAACGAGGACCAACGTAAGCCGGCACCGGAGAGACTCAACGAAGGACGCGACGACAGGAGGAGCAGGCGGTGCTAGGGTGGTGGGAGCGCATGGCGCCATCCGAGGTTTTAATGAGGAAAACAGAGGAGGTCGAGAGCTCGTCCGTGCGTAAGTCACGGAGGCCGGGTCGAAACGTAACCACGTTGAGGGGGGCCGGCCAGCGACGTGGACCGCAGGGGCCTTTATGCACGTGCCGTCTGTGTTGACAAGGGCGGCGACATCCATTACCATCCACAAGCAGGAGGAGATAAGAAGTCCTCGTTCTCCCTCCCTCACGTCAACAGTTGTAGCACAATGGAATAATGACATTTCCCCACACTCGTAGCCCTGTTTATTTGACGGATTAAAATTGTCAACCTTCAAAAAGGTAATTATTCCTCTTGGATAGGCTCTAATCGTATCACTCTTGGTGGTGATACAAGAACCCCCCCCCCCCCCCCCCCCCTCCGCTCCCCCCACCACCCCCATGTGTCACCGCTTGTCTCCACACTTCTGATCTCTCCTACGGAATGATGGAAGGAGTAGAGAGAAATGGATGGATGGATAGATGATAGATAGAGATGGATAGATAGATAGTAGATAGATGGATAGATGGATGGATGGATGGATGGATGGATGGATAGATGGTAGATAGATGGATGGATAGATAGATGGTAGATAGATGAATGGATAGATGATAGATAGAGATGGGTGGATAGATAGTAGATAGATGGATGGATAGATGATAGATAGAGATGAATAGATAGATAGTAGATAGATGGATGGATGGATAGATAGATGGATGGATGGATAGATAGATGGTAGATAGATGGATAGATGGATGGATAGATGGTAGATAGATGGATGGATGAATGAATAGATGGTAGATAGATGGTAGAGAAATGAATGAATGGATGGATGGTAGATGGATGGTAGATGGATGGATAGATGGATGTATGGATGGAAGGATGGATAGATGGAGAGATGGATGGATGGATGGATGGTAGAAAGGGAGCTAGAGAGAGAGCGATGGAAGGACGGAGAGACGGTAGAGAGATGGATGGACGGGTGGACAGACAGCCGGGTAACTCGGTTACAGTCTCTTTGTTTGAAAAGCCGATCGGAGCGACGGACAGAACGATCCAGAGAGAACGCTCCTCTCACAAGCGGGCGCGTGTGAGCGATAACCTTCAGCGTGTTTGCCGTCACAGCGCAGCGTCCGGTAACATGACATCGTCACACCCGGTACACATGAATAACACACCCTGGCCGTAGCAGAGATTTACGACGGAGATGAAAGCACATTCCCATAGGTTTTTCCCTCCTGTATATCATTCATGGGTAAATCGATCTGGCGGTGCGGTTGGACCCTTTGCGTTTGATTAGCATTTGCTGCTAGGCTTCTATTAACAGGCACAATAACGATGATTTAGGAATGCCGTCATAAGTGATTGGAAAGGGGCTTTTGTTAAACTCTCACCCGTTACATAATGCCTAAGTTGGAGAATTATCTCACCCAACAGACCCGTAAAGAGAAAGTTCCCATCCCAACGTAACAGAAAGAGCAACCCAGTGTCACACCAAAATGTAGTACAGTGGTCCACAGTGGAAAACGTAGTAGTTTCTCAACAACGGCTCTAGAATTGTGAGATGTCAAGTTTCTGTCTGCGAAAACAAACAAGATGGCTGACATTTATTTAATTCTCAGTGGAAAATGCAATATTTTGATATAGATTCGGCATTAAAATGGGTTTTGATAACATTTCTAGCGAGAAATTTGCATTTTATTGTGATTATTTGCGTTCAGTGACTGTATATATGTTTAGTTAGTCAGTTAAACTGCTCGCGGCGTTTTTCATGCTTATTTGGGGTTTTGAGGGAATAGAATCGGGGTAGGCTGTATTCTGTTTAAGAAATAACCTAAATTATATATTGTATTACACATCTCATATTTCAAACATGTGGAACCATGAGCTACATTTTTGTTAGGAATCCCTCCGCCCCCCCCAGTTCTCGTATATTCATATGTGCTTGTTTATGACCTATGACCATATGGGGAATTGTTGCCATGCCCCAGTGGTGGTGGTGTCATTTATATGAAAGAGGGCATTCAAATATCCCAGAATGATCAATTAGGAGGCCGTAGCCCTACAGGAAGTGATGCATTGAGTAGCTGACTTAGGGGTCAAGGTCACTAACACGTGAGCTATAGACCTGGGGTCTCTTTTATATCAAAGAGGGTCTCAAAGGACATATATGATTATCAATTTGGGGGCTCCAGCCCTACAGGAAGTGACTCACAAAGCCTCAGCAAATGCTCCATGTCATGCAGCGGCTCGCTTGCAAGATTTTGAGCTGAAGTTGTTCCCAGACCTACACCCTACCCATCCAGCACGCATACCTGAGAATCAGACCTCTATTTCATAACAAAAACAAAATATAATATTTTATAAATAATATTAATTAATTAATATAAATATTGCATTTTCCACTGACACTAAAATAAATGTCAGCCATCTTGTTTGTTTTCGCAGACAGAAATTTGGCAGTCACGTGAATTTAATAAAGACTTTCTTTATTAAATAAAGACTTTCTTTATTAAATAAACCACGGAAAGCACAGAGGTCTTCAACGTGAACCGTCTACCTTCACCGCGCCACCATGAAGGCTTAATCTAAATCATACTTATCCGTTGAATTTAATATAGAGATGTCATTTAAGATCAAACACAGAGCTGAAAGTGACTCTCTCGCTGTTACCAAGGCAACCAGAGGGCGCAGAACCTGCGTTGAGTTTGACCAATTAGCTCGCCTGCCGCAGCTCGCGCGCTGTGTGCTTTTATTAATTGGTTAATTGGCTGCGTTCTGTTTGGTTCTGTTCAGTTCAGAGGGAAGCGGACAGCACGTTGGTGTCCGCCGCCGTTCAGCAGCGTAATGGCTTCCCAGACGCGGTAAGATTGTTGTGTTCATGAAACTACGACGTGTGTGTCGTTTTCTGGTCAAGTGCGTTGTGACTAATTCATCCTCCCGTCCTGTTTCACAGGTCACGAAGACTTTTCGAAGTAAAACGGAGCACCTCATCTGGACCTGATGTGAGTAGAAATGTGCCTACTAATATAAATGTTACATATTTATGTTGGTTGTTTTAAGCCCATCATACAGTTATAAACGTGACCTGTTTCTTTATTTACGGAAGCAGTATAAGCGTATGAAAGTACAAAAGTTCTGCCTGCATGTAGCCCTACATTTAAATAAAGCAGTTTGTAGGCCAACACCCCCAGCCTGACCCGCCGTGAAACCCCGTCGGCCACAAACCATGTCTTAGGCCTTTCTGGTGGAACTGAAGCGTTGCTGCACATTTAATATGGGAGCTTGACACTGAATTGGAACTTTAAAACCTTCGTCAATGCAAGGATGCACTAGCAGACGTCACAGCTCCACAATGCCTGAGTGTGTCGAGGCAGCACACTTGCATTGACCTGTGTGTGCGCAATATAAATCGCTGATAATGTGTGATGGAAAGCGGGGATTGTGGTGGTTTAACTATAATTTGAAATTTAAATGTTCATTCTTTGTGAAAGTATAACATTTACGTTTGAACTTGTTAAAAGTAGAAGTAACTCACTCTGGCCTAATGTCAGTCAAAGAAAAAGTATAACTTGTAATAAAAAGCTTGATTAGATGGTAATTATCTTAAACATTATATAAAAGTTGAAAAAGCCCTGAATTTGTAATGTTTTTAGTTAATACTAATTTAACCGAGTTGGTAGCTGTTGAACTGTGGGACAGTGCCCAAGTTTGGGGACGAGAATGAATAAATAAAATTAATGAAGTGTGTGCCCGCTAATCTGCTTCTTGCACTTCTTCAAAGGTCTATCATGGAGATTAACCTGCGGTTCTGTGAGTATCCCAATTCAACCATGAAGAAGAAACTGCGAACTGTAAGTCACTCGTTTCCGCATTATTTTGGGCACATTAATGTATTTTGGCTTCCTGGTGGGCTGAGTTAACCCGTTAGGTGAAGGTTGATTTGAGGAGTAAGGATGTTTCATTGGTGCATGGGCTGCTTAAGCGTTTGGTTTGAGTTTATATTAATGGTTTGTTAAAATGGTTGCAGGTACAGGTTGTAAGTGTTAAGATAGGTGCAATAATAGAGATGTCTGTGGGTACAACCAAAACATACTCCAGGGTTGGGTTCCGATTTTCTTAAGTCTTCTTTCCCGCTACTCTCCTGGGCTCTGCAGCAACATCACATGAGTGTTGCTTTACTGATGAAGGTGTGGTCTGAGTGAGTAGAGATGCATGCTAGGATACAGTGCTGTCTGAAGTGTACAGGTCTGTAGATGCGCCCCCTCAGGAGAAACCAAGTGTGAGAATCCGTTGTGACATCAGTTACATGAGCTACAATGTCCTTTTAAGATGGTGACAGGGATTCTCTAAGGAGAAATGGCAGGGGCGAGATGTGAGGGCTCATCATCTCAACGACTAGAACCCAACTTCGGTCTTACACCAGAGAACCATACAACACATTTCAACATTCCCCTCCATGCATCGTGACGCCTCAGCAACAGTTTCTTTACCTGCTCAGCTGGAGGAGAGCACATCTCCAGGTCAAAAAGGGTCATAGTTGGGGCCATTCCAAGATGGTTTCTGATTTGAGGTGAGCCATCTTCAAGGTCCAGCTGGCCTTGCCCATTACTGTGCAGTTTAGCCTGAGAAAGACTTCCATCTTGAGGGTTGGAGTATACAAAACACTATCCACAGAAAGCTTCCATCTGGTCCAGCCGAGGGCTCGTCAGCCTGCTGATGATGGAGGATCCTGCTCTTCAAGAGCTACCGCCCCACCACTGGGTTGTCGTCTGAACAGATTACCTTCTTCTCGCCTTTTTCCCAAGAGTCCTGTCCTAAGGCTTACTAATGCTGCACGGTTTGCATCTGTGAAGGCTACTCAAACAGGAAACCACTGGACTACAAAGACATCACTTCAGGGACGTTAAATCATCCAGGGACACCTTTTGGAGACACCATGCACAATCATCATTTAAATCTCTGGTGACATTGAAGATTCAGTTCTACTCTGGGTGCCATGGCAGGAGATTTGTGCATGGATGGTGGATTTTACCTGGCATGAGTGAGTGTTTGGCATTGTATTGGTCGGTGGCATGTGGGTTTGACATGAGATGGAAATTGTTAATTTGTGAGCATGGCTAGGGTTTGCTCTGGCATAGGGTTCTACATGTGTGTGAGTGGCCTGGGTTCCACCTGGTATAGGGTTCTACAGGTGTGTGTGGCTAGGGTTCGACCTGGCATAGGGTTCTACAGGTGTGTGAATGGCTAGGGTTCGACCTGGCATAGGGTTCTACAGGTGTGTGAATGGCTAGGGTTTGACCTGGCATAGGGTTCTACAGGTGTGTGTGGCTAGGGTTCGACCTGGCAAAGGGTTTTTCATGTGTGTGAATGGCTAGGGTTCGACCTGGCTTAGGGTTCTACAGGTGTGTGAATGGCTAGGGTTCGACCTGGCTTAGGGTTCTACATGTGTGTGAATGGCTAGGGTTCGACCTGGCTTAGGGTTCTACAGGTGTGTGAATGGCTAGGGTTTGACCTGGCATAGGGTTCTACAGGTGTGTGAATGGCTAGGGTTTGACCTGGCATAGGGTTCTACAGGTGTGTGAATGGCTAGGGTTTGACCTGGCATAGGGTTCTACAGGTGTGTGACTGGCTAGGGTTCGACCTGGCATAGGGTTCTACAGGTGTGTGAATGGCTAGGGTTTGACCTGGCATAGGGTTTTTCATGTGTGTGAATGGCTAGGGTTTGACCTGGCATAGGGTTCTACAGGTGTGTGAATGGCTAGGGTTCGACCTGGCATAGGGTTCTATAGGTGTGTGAATGGCTAGGGTTCGACCTGGCATAGGGTTCTACAGGTGTGTGAATGGCTAGGGTTCGACCTGGCATAGGGTTGTGTGTGTGCATGTGCTGCTTGCTTTGACAGGTAAAATGTACATGAGAGGGTATGTGTGATTGAGTGGCATGGGGTATTGGAATGGTCAACTAAATCAAAATGGATGGACGGGCACCACGTATACTTAAGGACTCCAGTATACATCAAGAGCCTGGAACAATGCTCCGGAACGATATCCTAACACACTGGGCAGGAAGACAAGAGTGTTGTATTGGAATCAAGTGTAAAGAGAGGATGCAAATTGCGGGTTCAGATCAGTGACTTCAAACTAGGACTACACCAATTTGGAACAATGGAGGATGGACACCTAATGGCATTCCAGAGTCTGATGTTGGAAAATGACCTAAATGGATATTCAAGATGAACTTCAGACCTGTAGTGAAGCGGCTCTTCCTACCTGGCTGGATGGACGGCGAGCCCTGTGGATCGTGTCTCGTGTACTCTTGTGCTCAGATGCAAGTCTTCTCTGGCTGAACTGTATTGTTTTGTACAGGGGTAGCTGAACTGGAAGATGGGTTCCCTTTAATCAGAAACGATCTGGGAACTATCCCAACTAGGGCCCTCTTCAAGCTGAAGTTGTGCTCTTCTTCAGCTGAGGAGGTAAGGAAACCCTCACTGGGGCTTCAAGATGTATAGAGGAACGTTGCAATGTGTTCCATGGTTCTCTGATGGAATACCTTAGTTGTATTCTACTGGTTGAGAGGAAGAACACACATCTTCCTCTTGGCATATTTCCTTTAGGAATTCCTGTTGCCTCCTTTAAGGATATTCTAGTTCATGTAACTGATGTCATGACGCATTCTCAAACACTTGGTTTCTCCTGAGGGGGCGCATCTACAGAACTGTAGACTTCAGACAGCACTGTATCCTAGCATGCATCTCTGCTTATTCAGACCACACCTATCAGTAGGGCAACACTCTAGGGACGTGAATGCAGAGTTTTTGAGAGTAACGAGGGAGCAGGGAAAAGGTATTGGAACACAATGGCATGTTAAGTCTGTAGATCTTTAAATCATGGAGATTGTTAGATAGAAGTTCAGGAATTGGGGTTCAGTTTATTACGTGCAGTCCTTTCTCTCAAAGGCTCACACTCCTTTCACTTGACCTCTGTAGATTTATTTGTTTAAATGATTTGCTATTGGTGATGATGTGGTTAGTTCATGGTAACGTTGCAGGGTTATGGTTGGCTCGCTGTGAGTTAGACATTTAGATTTGATCTGTATGGCTTGTACCCAGGATTATCTAGATTAATGTTCTGTGTATTGTAAAATGTAGTCACTGTTTTGCATTGAAGGAGTCTATAGTTTTTAGGCAAGAATTTGAGGTTTAACGTTGTTGTGGGACTTGCATGGTAGTTCTGTGTTATGGTTTTGAGCGTTTGAACTTTGTACACACTGGGTGCATAGCAATGTAGCGGTACACTGAATAGTAATGACCAACAGCAACAAACGGCTCGCCTCAAGGTAAGTCTGTTGGCTGTTTTTTCAAATGAGAAGATCATCGCTGGACTACAGGATCTTCCTTCGCTCAGCTCAAGGTGAGGTGCTGGTTATGTTTCTTACTGGTTGGTTCCGGCTGGAATGTTCGGATTCCAGTCGGACGGTTGTGTGCTTCCCGCCGGGAGGTTCTAAGTTAGTGGTCACTTAATTTATTCTCAAAATGGTTGGCATTGGAGTATTGACAACCTTAAGGACACACTTGGCAGTTAGTTGAACGTTGAGTCACCTGAGAGGGCATCTGGCAGTACGTTCTGGTTAGCATTTGCATAACTATCACTTATGAAAGTACCCTGTTTGGGCTTCTGGCAGTACGTTCAGGATTGGCATTTGCGTAACCTCGTCACCAACGGAAAACCATTTCAGTCGGTTACCATTTAGAATTTTTAATCTTAAAGATATTTTAGGTTGACAATTCAAACTACATACTGACCCATACGCCGTCCAATATGCGTTGCGTTTCCCCATAATTTTACCGATAATTTTCAATAATTGCGCTGTACTGTTAACCGCATTGAAGGACTCGCGCTGCGTACAAAACTGCGATATAATTGCGGGCACATTTCTGACTGACCATCAGTGAAGGCTGCAGGTCTTTTTATGGCGGGAAACTATTTGGCACGTCTTCCATACAACCCAGCACCTGAATATGGCTAAGTATCATTTTACTATTCGATTAAATATTGATACTGCTTAGTGTTCAGGTACTAACAGCTTTTGAACATTCTAAATATCTGGTCTGTTAAGTAATTGCCACATAAGTTAAACCCTACCAAATGGCATGACATTACATTATTTTTACCCCATACTTTTGTGATGAGTTACCAACTGGATAGTATCCAACAGCTAAAATAATGGCTATGTCCCACATGTTGCAGTAGTAGAAACCCTATAACTGTACAAGGTTAAAATGGTAACATCTAGTTTGTCACAAGGTGTCTGCCTCCTCACCCAGAGCCATACCTCCACCTGCTGTCAAAGAAGTCCTCCATAACAGGTCAGTGCTCTGGTGCATCAGTATAAAGTATTTTCAGGTCAGTCTTAATGCATGGGCTGAAACACTTTCAACTTGTGGACTGCTGTCTTCATTCCCAAAACAAGTTGCCACTTGTGACAAAGTGAGTCTTATCTCTGCAGTCTTTTCTAGGCTTGAGTTATAAAATAAGTTAATTGATTAAAAAAACAATGGCATAACTGTTGCGAATCAAATACGTTTTTATTGTTGGTCAAATGGTAATGTAAACCTACTGCTGTAGCTGAAATGCAAAGCCCTGGTGTGGCTAACATAACACAAGTTAACTAGAAACACAATTGTTGTTCCTCTTAAGTATCCTGTGATTGTTTGTTTTTGATTACATTTTGTCCATTAAACCATGTTGTAAAGCTCTATGCAGAGTAGACGTGATGTCTTCTTTAGAAATGGGTGAATGTTTCTTATGTTCACATTGAGGCAAACTCCACTTCTTAACTTCTTCACTCTGTACAATGGCTATTTTAGTCACATCACTTGCATGTTAACGTGTTCATTTATTTGTTCATCCCTGATCAGAATCCCAAAAAAATGAAAAATAATACAAAATATAATTGTGTGTGAAGGCATGAGTGTGGGAGTGTCTTTAACTAATGGGCAAATTTAATTTGTGGGCGTCTTTATAAGAGGGTGTCTTTTTTTTATCTTTTTTTTTTTTTAACAGGAGCCTCTGGATGCAGCAGCAGGGTAGACCAGAGGCTGGCGCTGGGATCAGAGGCTGATGCTGGGGACCAGAGGCGTGTGGTGTCAGGATGGACCAGAGGCTGGGGACCAGAGATGGAGGCTTGCAGCACCAGGATGGACCAGAGGCTGGGGACCAGAGACGGAGGCTTGCAGCACCAGGATGGACCAGAGGCTGGGGACCAGAGACGGAGGCTTGCAGCACCAGGATGGACCAGAGACCGAAGCTGGAGACTAGAGGCATGCCGCAACGGATTGGACCAGAGGGTAACCATCACCAAGTTAATCTGAAACACTAAAAACCCCCTTTAGGTCTGGTGACTATTTGATGTAGAAGGGTTTTTGTCATCAGATTTTAATTATGTGCCAAAGCTGTGATATGAGGTCATTCATACTGGGGTTATGTAGGAGTAATTTTTGTTACTAGTGCTGCTACGACCATAGTTGATGCATTGCTGCAAAAAAAAAAGCATAGACTGTAGGAAGCTGAAATATTGGCTACCATTTTACAAATGAACCTCAAATACCTACGGTGTGCAGGTGTTGCATCCCCAGGTGTTTAACCAGCCGTTGAGACCCAACTGTGTTTGTAACCAGACCAGGAATCCATGGCTGAAGGTACCTGATGGAGGAGCTGTGCTGGAGGCCCTGCCTGGCGAAAGATGTCCACTGTGGGGCAGATGGAGCCCGACTCTAAAGTGAGTATCACTCTCACTGACACTTCTAGTAGAGGACTGCTACCGCGGTTTGTTTCTATACCAGACAAACATCTGTTTTTACCACATGATGGTGCCCGACTTCCGCTGTTTGTTACAGACCAGGACTCCGTGGCTGAGGAGAGCTGATGGAGTAGCTGTGACTCTGGAGGACGACCATGACTCTACCAACAAGTGTTCCTTGTAAGTTAGCATTAACCTAACATAGAGGACTTGAAGGGCAAACTACTGCTGTTACTATGCGTTATGACAAACTACATGTTTGTTACCAAACGTTGGAGCCCAACGTCCGCTGCAATTGTTACAGACCAGGACTCTGTGGCTGAGGAGAGCTGATGGAGTAGCTGTGACTCTGGAGGACGACCATGACTCTACCAACAAGTGTTCCTTGTAAGTTAGCATTAACATAGTGGACTTGCAAAGGGAAAACTACTGCGGTGTTTGTTGACAAACTACCACGGTTTCCATTACCAGAGCAGCCAAACTACCGCTGTTACTTTGCCATGCGTTAAGAGACAAACTACCGCTGTGTTTTGTTACCAGAACATGAATCTGGAGCAGAGGCGAGCTGGTGGGGAGCCGTGAATCTGGAGGAAGACCATGCATCTTAAAAGTATTCCTTGTAAGTTTGCATTAACCTAACATAGAGGACTTGAAGGGCAAACTACTGCTGTTACTATGCGTTATGACAAACTACATGTTTGTTACCAAACGTTGGAGCCCAACGTCCGCTGCGTTTGTTACAGACCAGGACTCTGTGGCTGAGGAGAGCTGATGGAGTAGCTGTGACTCTGGAGGACGACCATGACTCTACCAACAAGTGTTCCTTGTAAGTTTGCATGAAGTAAACATAGTGGACTTGTACAGGACAAACTAACGCTGCGTTACAAGTTAAGGATTACTACTGCTGTTGGGGACCAGACCAACTAAAGCTGCTACATTGTTATATGCCAGAGAGCCAAACTACTACTGTGTTTGTTACCAGACCAGACAAACTAAAGCTGCTACTTTGTTACATGCCAGAGAGCCAAACTACTACTGTTTGTTACCAGACCAGACACACTACTGCTGTTACTTTGTACAAGACTTTAGAGCAAAACTACTATGTTTGTTACCTTACATTAGAGCCCAACTAGGTTTGTAACCAGACCAGGAATCTGTGGAGGACTGATGGAGAAGCCATACATCTGGAGGGTAAATCCTGAGGACTATGAATCGACCAACAAGTATTCCTGGTAAGTTTTCATTTACTGAACATAGTGGACTGGTATAGTGCCAGATAGGGTATGGGTTCAACCCTCAAGTCTTTATAATACATTGAGCAAGGTACCATAAAGCCTACCTGCTCCTTAATGTAGTCTCTTTGGTTCAAATAATGTTGCATCATTTTGAATAATGAACATAATCCATACTATCCATTGTTAGACGCTGGTGAAATCCTGTTTGGTCTTGGGCACCTGCTTGTCCTGCTGGTCACCGTCTCCTCAGTTAATCTGAGCATCATCCTCAAGAAGAACAGCTGAGCTTCTTCAAGTCTGCAGTCTGAGGCTGATGGCTGAATGAACTCCAGTTGGAGTAACCTTCTTGACACCACATGTACCCATGTGCTTCCACACTTCTTTCCCACTTGTCTGTCTACTAACTAACCTCACAACTTCACTTTTCTCTACTCCTTCCCGTTCCTTCTCCAAGGTTCGAACCTTTAGTGTTTTCTTGCCCTGCAAAGGGTTCAGCGTTAGGGTTGAGAGTCAGGGTTTAGAGTCAGGGAAAGAGCTGGTTTGGTAGGACTGGTTTTTACACATGCCTCTTCACTTGCTTTCTGAATGGTTTTGACATTTTGAAAGTATTTTATTGGGAAAATGTTTTACTGTGCTGTGCTTTACAAAAATATATATTAAAGTTCTACCAATCCTACATTGTGACTTTTCAGCATGTTTTGTACAGTTTAATTCTGTCATTTAACTTGGCTAATGTCAAGCTAAACTTCAGTAATGCATTGAATATACGTCATGCCTATTCAACAATATTCACATAATCCACATATTAATATATTATACAACATCCATATTGCTACTAAAATTCAAGTATTCATTTTAGTATCAATATGTACTGACTGCCTACCACAGGCCATGCTCAGCTACTACAACACATTCAAACTACCACCACTGAAACAACCCAGTCTCACACCAAAATATAGTATAGCGACATTGGTCCAAAGTGGAAAAAGTAGTTTCACAATAAATGCGCTAAAATTGCGCAAAAGTTTTTTTGGCCTATTCTTTTCTATAGGCCTGCATCCATGTCACGTGACCGTCAAGTTTTTGTCTGCAAAAACAAACAAGATGGCTGACATTCTCAGTGGAAAATGCTGTTTATTATAACATAACATTTCTAGTGAGAAATGTGTATTTTAGTGTCATAATATTCGTTCAGTGGCTGTATATTCAGTTTAATTTGTTAGTTATTACGAAAATTCTTTCAGGTCTCGCCAGAAAGTTGTTGGAATATAAAGTCAACTATCGTTGCTATGGTGGTTGATATGGACGCTGCCATCACTGAAAACCAAACATAAATGACATTCATCTGATTCTCGGTGGAAAATGTGATATTAACATTGTTTCGGCATTCAATTGCGTTTTGATAACAGTTCTAGTTAGAAATGTGCCTTTTATTGTCATAATCTTCGTTCAGTGATTATACGTGATGAGCAAGTCAGTTAAACTGCTCGTGGCGTTATTCATGCTTATTTGGGGCTAGGCTATAATCTGTTTAAGGAATAACCAAAATGAAATATTTTAATACACAACCTGTATTTCAAACGTGGAACCATGAGCTACATTTTTGTTCGGAAGCCCCCCCGCCCCCCAGTTATGGTGTACATCCATGTGCGTTTGTTTACGACCTGTGGCCATCATTTCATTTTCTGTAACATGCACGCACTTATCTGAACCACCCCGTAACATATTGATTCTTGGTTCCTGCGATAGGAGCGGGACGTTGTGATGAGGTACATGTCTAACATGTAAGCACAGTTCACGTTGCTTACGTTACGAGTTCTATGTAAAGGTTAATTTACACAAACTCAGACGAGGATTTATCACCTTAATGGAGCACTTCAGTTATGTACTAATTGAAAGAAATCTTATTTATTTAAATTTTTTACATAGAACTCTGCTTACATTTTGGTGTGAGACTGGGTTGGAGAGAGTGCCGTCTCTAAAAGGATTTTATGGAGAGAAAAAAAGTTACAATTGCAGCTATTTAACAGGAAAGGATTGCGTAAATGTTTTGGGTGGTTTCACTCTTACTCTCTGCAGCGAGCTGTTTGTTTCACGGGGGAATTGGTTTTCATGCATGCAAACATGAGTACAGCTCTTGCGTAGCAGATAAACGCCTGTATGGCTCAATCCTGTGGGGGAGATGGATCAAATGCCTCAGTGGGTCTGTGACATTGAAGTGGTCCACCCCCCTCCCCCCCTGCTTGCTTTTTTTTAATTGAATTTATAATGGCTATCAATATAATAAAAACAGCAATAAGACGACTTGAGAGCACAAACATACAAAGCCAAAAATAAAGCAGACATAAGAATTGCATGCAAGACATAACAAAATAGATGACAAAAGGAGGAACACACACTGTCCGTTCTCCTCCAGCAGTCCACGCACCACACGGAGAGGTCACGGTACACAAGGGCAGGAGATGGTGTTCTCGTTATTTACAGTCAGTGACGGGGCCAGCATAGCAATGATGGCTTCTGCTGAACCAGGGGAGAGGCGTGTGTCCGCGATGCACAGGATGCTCCAGCACATTTAGTTAAAGCTCAGGTGGTTAAAGCATCTGTTGAGATGGGCTTCACCTACGGTTCTTCCTCTCCCGCGAACCGATTCAACCCAGGGGAATTCTGAAACACCAGCGTCAGATTGCTGTTCTCTTCCCGCTTCAGGAATATTCTCTTCCAGGCTTCCGCCTCTGTGCGTTCGGTGGTTGCGAACACCCAGGACAAATGTTGAGAACGGGCGAGAGGTTTTCATCTTTTCATTCTATGAATTGTATTTTGCTGCGGTCCGATTGATGGATCAGAATAGCAGGCTTGGTTTGACACATTTCTAAATATGCTCTCCTGTATCTCAACAAATGGATATGTCATTCCCTTAATTCATGAAAATGTATTGTGAACAATGGCTTGAATATCAGAAGTAGGCTAAACATAAACCTTTCTTTCTTTCTTTCATTCTTTCTTTCAGTTTTCCAGTCCTTCTTCCTTTCCTTTGAACCACAACTATGTAAGCGTTGCTCTCACTTTTCCCAGGAGTTTCAAGGGTAAGAGGCACCCAGACTCATTACCTTTAGCAGGACAACTTAGTGATTGTTTAGATGGGTAAGTGTGATTCACATTAACTGTTGATTAATTGTTCCCATTTATTGAGCTGACAGAACGGTTTTCCTCCTCCTCTCTTGACCTCAATCTCCGATGTCCTTTGTAACCGCTGCGGTGCGTTTGAGTTCTTATTTTCCCCTTGCCTGGCGCCTCTATTGCTCTTACTGCGATGTTTCCACGAAAACCTATAAGCCGATTTAAGTTTCCCGTATGAAAAAAGAAAAATGCTCACAATGAGAAGAGCTAGGAGCTTTATTCTCCTGGAGCTCCGTTGGATTGGCTTTATAGCGCTTCCGGAACCCTTTTTATTTCTCCTCTCCTTTTAAAGCACAGTTTCTAATTGTGGTGGCACTTTTAATTAAAAGTCAAAGATATGTGGTTGTTTGTGAGGGAAAAGCTAATCTGTTTCTGCCCTCACCTCGCGCAGTACAGGCTATCTACCATCTATCCGTCTAATGAGAACGGAGAAAAGCTATTGCAGTACTTCTTGATTTTTTTTTGCCCTTTAAGTAGATTTCAGTGAATTTATGATTAGCAACCCTGCCTCAGACCATGCAATGCCATCGCTCCGAGACCTTATGGATTACTAATGATAGCAATTAATTATTTCCCATTCGCTCAAAATAAGGTTCAGCCTTGTTTTCTTTATGTGAATTGAGAATACTTGTGTGGTTTGTAATCTTCCCTACACACACACACACACACACACACACACACACTCACTCACTCACTCACTCACTCACTCACTCACTCACTCACTCACTCACTCACTCACTCACATTTCCTTCTCTTGACATTGAATGCTTATAGAATACGTCCCTTATGCTCCTTACATTGGAAACACTGCTGGTTTTTCCCAAACAGGCTTTGAAACACATCCATTATACGGAGGAGATGAATGCGTGGTGTGTGCCATGTTTACCATACGGCAGAAAGGTAACATGATGGAGTGTGAGAACATGAATGAACGGCTGCCTCATTTGTTAAAAAAAAAAAGATGTACTTTGACTGTTTGAATAGAGGAATAGAGACCCACTGAGATTGATAGAGCTCATTCCACACCCCTCCTTCCTCATCCACGGGGAGTGGATTCATATCGCCCTATATTCATCTTTTAGCCCCGCCATGAAAATCACATCTGACATGATTTTGAGTGAGCTTCATTCATTTCCACCCTGACACCTTAAAGGCGTGCTAGATGTGGTCATTGGAAGAAGCTGTAGAATCCCTGCTATATCTGCGGCTTTATTCCCGGCAGTGACGTTGGCCTTGTGAACCAGGGGCCCTATTCACCTAGCGGCGACCTGGGTCCCAAACGCCGGCAGCCACGTTCAGAACCAATATGGCTGCTAGGTCTAAACCTGTGCTTAGACTAGCAGAGGGTGCTGCATAGGATCTGCTACTTCCTCCTACCTAAACGCAATTTCCTATCTCCTCATCCCCGGGTGCTGTGTCAGGGGACAGGCCCCCGGACAAGAATGAATGTGAAGGACGACGACGACGACAAAGGAAATATGTCTGACGTGTCTGACGAAGCAATTCACGAAGAAATACCCGAAACACGTAACGCAAACCGACATCCCTCCCTCGGAAGCCCCTCCCTCCGTCTCGCCGTTTGAAGCGGCCTCCTCCAGGCGGTCTCCGTCGTGAGATGAGGACACCCGGGAACGAGGCGTGCCCACGCTGCCCTTCCCCTCCAGCGCCGGGTAAGCAGTGATCCAGAGCCCCCCCCCCGCCACAGCTGGGCCCCCCCCTCCCCCCCCCCAGCCCCACCGGCTCTTCTTCTCTGTTCGGTTCTGTCACACCACGGACGGAGACTGGATCCTTCCTACACAACCACACAACACAGTCTTTGTTTGTGTTTCTTTGCGGCTTTGTTATCGGTCGATCTTGAAGCAGCACGCCATCTGCACCGATAGACTATTGGCAACACAAAGGATGCTCAGCCGAATTGAGCGTGCGTTTGAATTCCCTCCGCCACGGAGACTAATGACATGATTAGACCAACATGACATGTTTACGGGCGAGAGAGGCGGAACCCCGGAGAACAAACAGAAACGCGGCCAACGGTGCCGGGGGTTGAACCGCACGCCACACACACACACACACACACACACACACACACACACACACACACACACACACACACACACACACACACACACACACACACACACGCCCCACACACACACACGCCCCACACACACACACGCCCCACACACACACACGCCCCACACACACACACGCCACACACACACACACACACACACACACACACACACACACACACACACACACACGCCCCACACACACACACCGGGGGGCACGCAAAGCCCTCGCAAACAAGAGGCACGCCGGGCGGGCAACAGATCTGTGGAGCTGCCCGCCGTGCCTCGGTAATTATTATTCCCGTTAGTTTTTCCGTTCATTTGTGATTGTTGGCGTCCTCCCTGAATACGCCGGGAAATGCAACGGGGGACGACTCCCCCGGTCTGAGTGTACGTTTGAGGGCGAGAGAGAAAATAGACATGGAAATGGCTGTTTTGTGTGGCGAGGGAGAGTCGTGTGTGAAGAGATGCTACGTCTCTGGGTGACGGTAAAGGTTAGGGTCCTCAGAGCATTGGCCATGAGTCAAACCAACCTAAGCATGACGTAGAAAGCACAGGAAAAACATCCATTCAAGACTCAAGAACTTTAGCCGTCACATACACGTGCGGGAAGTACAGTGAAACGAAAGTAGAACTGCTTACAGGATTGTTGAAAGAAAACGGTTAACGTATTTGTAATAAAATAACCAAAAATATTTACAGAGAAAAAAGCAGCACTCTTTACGATAGGGGTAGACAAAATGTACAAAATGTATAGAAAGATAAATAAGTGTAGTCGTTTTGTGTGTGTGTGTGTGTGTGTGTGTGTGTGTGTGTGTGTGTGTGTGTGTGTGTGTGTGTGTGTGTGTGTGTGTGTGTGTGTGTGTGTGTGTGCGCATAAGAGGGGCCGTGTGTGGAACGTGGTGGGGGCCCTGGTTGGATCAGTGTTCACAGTTCTGATGGCCCGGGGAAAGAAACTGTTCAACTTCCACATATGGTGAATGTGGGTCATGGATACACACACACAGCCACATAGCGGGGGATCTCTGGGCATCTGTGTGTGGTAGTGAGTTGTGTGTATGCAGCAAGCTTGTGTAAGTGATCCAGTAGTATGTGTGTGTGTGTGTGTGTGTGTGTGTGTGTGTGTGTGTGTGTGTGTGTGTGTGTGTGCAAGAAGTAGTGTGTGTCTGTGTGTGCAGGAAGCTCCTTCAAATGTTCCAGTAGTGTGTGTGTGTACCATTGTGCAAGAGCTCCAGTAGTGTGTGTTATAGTGAAGGAAGCCCCTAGTGTAAATGCTGCAGTAGTGTGTGTGTGTGGTAGTGATGGAAGCCCCCAGTGTAAGTGATGCAGTAGTGTGTGTGTGGTAGTGATGGAAGCCCCCAGTGTAAGTGATGCAGTAGTGTGTGTGTGGTAGTGAAGGAAGCCCTTAGTGTAAGTGATGCAGTAGTGTGTGTGTGGTAGTGAAGGAAGCCCTTAGTGTAAGTGATGCAGTAGTGTGTGTGTGGTAGTGAAGGAAGCCCTTAGTGTAAGTGATGCAGTAGTGTGTGTGTGGTAGTGATGGAAGCCCCTAGTGTAAGTGATGCAGTAGTGTGTGTGTGGTAGTGAAGGAAGCCCTTAGTGTAAGTGATGCAGTAGTGTGTGTGTGGTAGTGAAGGAAGCCCTTAGTGTAAGTGATGCAGTAGTGTGTGTGTGTGTGGTAGTGCGTTGATTGTGCAGGAAGCCCCTAGTATAAGAGCTCCAGTAGTGTGTGTGGAAGTACGTTGATTGTGCAGGAAGCCCCTAGTGTAAGTGATCCAATAGGCAGCTAAACCTCTCCCCACGACTCCCCTGGCTAGGAGGTGGGGGGGCTACAGGTGTCAGTTGTCATACAAAAGGCTTAGATGCCAGAGCGGAGAGAATTGCCACATTTGGGAACGACCCCATCTTCTGTATAACGGCCAGACTGTCTCTCTCACTGGCCCTCTCCCTCTCTTGCTCGTAGACAGAGAGAGATTCAGAGAAAGAGAGAGAGAGAGTAATGTTCACCCGCACATTACACTGGACATTTGCACATCGCTGATTGGCGCTGGACTTCTTGTTGTTCCGGGATTGGTTTTGTTTTTTGGGAGCACTGTACAACTTAGACTCTTCCGTATAATGGCATATTAATCATTTATAATGAGAGAGAGAGCTAAAGTACAACATTGCCTCGGAAAATGGTCATACATCATCAAACAGTTGATTTAGCTGTAACCCTTTTCTAAAGCACATCAGCAAAAAATGACAGCGCACCACCTCAATGAAATGGACCGGTAAAGTATATTCAATCACTAAATCCCTACATTTTCTACGTCAGTAGTCCTGTTGACGTTTTATCGTCAGCTTTATGGTCATTTATAAGCAGCATCATAAACAAAACGCAAACACTGGTTACCGTCTCATAGGCATACATGCTGACAGACATCCGTATCCTGTGCGCTCGGCATATATAAATATGGAGAATATCAAATTCTATAGAATCACGTCGTATCGATTTCCAATCAAGCCAATCAATTTTGTCACGGCGTATTTTCACTGACGTCGCTTCCAAAGCCAGCCCCAACAGCGTCGATTTGAGATGGCTCTACTTGAGTAGGCCGAGTAATAGTGGCCGCGCTCAGCGCTCGATACGCTCCATCGCCGCTGCTATCTGTTTGCTCACAACCGTCTAAAACAACGTCGCTTAAATGTCTTCCCGCAGTGCATCGATGTATTCGTACGGCGTGTACGGCTGGGCGGTTCAATTCCTCACCCGCCCTGACTCCCCTTCACGTTTTCTCCCTGAAGGACAAACTATAAATAAACAAACATCTTCCCCTCAATTATATTCCCAGCGAAGCCACGAGCTATAAAGGACATTCAGTTTGCCTTTAAAGGTACACAGGTTTGTGTGCGCGTGTGCGGAGGTTTTGACCGACATTCTCTGATTGTCCCTACATGCACCTCGGGCCCAGGTGAGAGAGGGACGTCCGAGCATCCTAATGCTTGGTCCTCTGTCACGGGTCAGCAACACACCGCAGAGTTTATAATGAGCCACCGAAAAGGCTGCGCAAAGTCTCTCAATGGGTCCCTCCGCTTTACCAGTAGTCGGCACTCTCTTTTGTCACCGTGCCCTTGAAACCGGGGATCTCATTACGTATGGCCGGGGTGCTCGTGTATCACGGGGAAAATTAGATGTCCTTATTTAGGGTAATGGATAAATGGATTGTGTTTTAATTTGTGTGCTATTATGACTTGTTTATTGAATTGTCCTTTGCGGGCGATTGATCTCTGGGGCCGAGGTTGATTACGATTCTGACCAAAGGCCACAGGGCGGCAGGTGGGTGACGAATGGACTCGACAGCTCCGGTGTAGGGAATAAAAACACCTTCCGCGTGAACGTGCGGTTGTAGGCTGGCGTATCAAGAAAAAAAAACATATATATATATACCGCCCCCCTCCCCACCCCCGTCTGAAACACATTATGAAACGAAATAGCAAATAAAAAAATAAAAAATTGCGAAATAGCTTTTGCTCCCGTGGTCCTCGGTCCTGCTGGGGTCTTCCGCCCCAGCAGAGCGAGGGCCCTGCGGCCGGCCAGGTAAAGGTGACTCCTGGCCGGGGCCCCGGGGGGGAGGGGGGGTAGTAGTAAAGGGCCGCATGTACGGACCGCCAGAGTGACTCACATCTCCCGGTTCCCTGAGCACAGGCTGCCAAGGTCGCCGGGGTGGGGCCCCAGGGGGGGCCCCGGGATGTGCCCCCGATCCGTTGTCCGTGGTCAAGCAGAGGCACACGACATGGCGTGCCACAGCGCCATGTCACCGCTTCTCTGCCCAATCACAGATTATTTTTGGAGCGCAGAATGAAAAACATGCTTGTGGCTTGTACAAAAATGATTTATTTTATTTCATCGTTGTCGCTGCACTCAGTGCTCTGTTGGGAAAGAGCTGCTTAGACTCTGTGAGACTAGCCTGTGTAAAGGTCAGGTAAAATAAATACAAACTGTGTTTACTTGGTTATGTATTTCCTACTTTGGTAATAGCATTAACACTTTGGAGTTACATTTTATTGCACACATTGTGATTTGTTATTTATTTTTCTATTGTATGTGTAATGTAAAGCCAATGCTGTTTGTATGAAATGTGCTATACTATTAAAGTTTAATTGAATTGACTTAAAGGCGTTTTTCCGCGTTTAACAACCGAACGTTGGGATGTTGTCATTCTGCATGCCGTTATTATATCATATGAAAATTAACTCCTGCCAACAAACCCACTGAAGGTCTTACTATGAGTCTCTGCATTTCATCTCATTTAAACATCGAGGGATTAATGTACCGTTGGGGGCACTCTGGCTGGCAGAATTGCGTACGAGATAGTGCATAAATATGTAGAGAGAGAATGATAGACAGAGAGAGAGAGAGGGATAGCGAGTGAGAGAGAAGGAAAGGGAAGAAGTGGGAGGGAAAGAGAGCGAATGCAATGTTTTAAGTCTTCAAAGGCGCATGAGGTAATTACAGCAGCGCCGATGCGGTACCGTTGACGTTGCGTTTTACAGCATGTCTGAGAGACGAGAGGGCAGGAAAGTATCAAAGCGGGTCGACACCTTTTTTTGTTCCCGTTGATATCGACGCGAGATGAAAAGGGCACGCTTGACGGCTTGCTGCGATATTTCGTATTTTTGGGATAACTCCGGCAATTACCGGAACTAATGATTATTTAAACAATGCTCAGACATTCTGCTTCACAACTCGGCCTGTACCTCTCTACGTCTCCGCTTCTCATGTGGAACCTCGATAATTACGCACATGCTCAGTTACGCTCGCCCAGGGACTGCCTCATCTAAAGTCTGTGAAATAAACATTTACATTATTTCCCAACTGTAATCGGCAGTCGTTGGCATATAACATTACAATGTTCAATACATTGTTTGAAAAAAACAAAACTGAATTTTATGTATTTTTACTTTTTAATTCACAGACCTACAGACGAGAGACAGTGGGGGGTCCATGTATATACACAAGGGTATCCCTGGCCCCCACGAGGATGTTTCTTTTTGGCTACACCTCCTGTTACAGTGTAAATACACAAGTACTGTGTAATAAGCGATGTAACAGCGTGCACTTCAATTTGTAATACTGTAATAAAACTAAGCATGTAACTACAGTGTGTTTAGGGTTGGGGGTTACGTTTTAGGAGCAGGCACAAAAGTTATAGGCGAAAGAACCTTCCTTATCTACAAACATCAAACGGTTCATCCAAACAACCTTAGTTTGTTTGGATAGCTGCGGCCTACGGCCAACATTGCATATGAGATAATAAAGTGAGCATATTCTTCATTTGAGAAATACACGGATGGAGAGTGACGAGGTGACAGAAGAGAAGAGCATGGGAGAGAGCGATAGAAAAAAGGCAGTCATTACGATGTCCCTTCCCCTGTAAACACAAGATAGCCATTGGGGGAACTGTTATCGGCTCCTTTGAAGGAGAAATGGGATGAGGGCGTGGAGGGGGAGGGGGGGGGGGGGCAGCCCCAGAAATAATTAAAAGTGCCCTTATCGTTACTATTTTCTCCTAGCCTCACGGGAGATTGTGTGTTAAATGTCACAGCAGTAGGGGTAAACTCAGATGTGTCAGTCCAGCCCCTTTCATCGCAGTATTCACAACATTTCTCTCACCCACCCAACAAAGAAATCCCTTAATTTACAGGCGTTGGGTTTGCAAAGAAAACCCTGCTTACAATGTGTTTGTATTGAATTCATGTTCATCCTATTCTCACACATTTGTGAAATCTGGGTGAACGGGTGCGTTTCACTATATTCTGCTTCGTATTCGTTTCCGACCACCGTCTTCAGGATTTGGGGTATCCCGAACCGTAGTTTAAGAAAGGCTGTGCTGGATCATAACAGATTGATCTTAAATAAATCATTCTATAATGATCTGCAATGATCACGGTTAGATGACGGGAGTTTGGATTACAGCAGGCACATGAGACCGGGGGAGGAACAGCATGGAAACTAACTGTGCTTGAAATAGAGTGGCTTACTTTAGCTGCCCGTTCGCCAAAATAGTTGATTTATCACTTATTCCACATATGCTGCCGCGTCAGCCTACATCAGACTAACATCAAGACGAGAGCTACTCCCCTGAGCCCTGACCGAAGACACACACACACGCACACGCACACACGCACACGCACAGGCATATGCACTCGCATGCACACACACACTTGTACACACATAAGCACGCCTACACACCAACACGCACACTCTTGCTGCTCCTCTTTCTATTTCACACATTATTGAGAGATCTAAATCCTCACAGCCAATATTCTGTTCCAAAGATGTTAAGGTTTTGCATATCCTCTTTCGGTGAAGTCATTGCTTTTTCTCTATTTGTTGTTTGTGTTCAAGTGTTTTTAATTCAAACCCTCAGCATTCCACTCGGACACCCAGAGATCCAGCCGTATTTCTACAGTATACCATTTTCAATCTTTGGTAAATAATTGCTAAACCAATTCGGAGGCAAATTGTATATTCTATAATTTTCTGTTCCATTTTATTGCATGTGTGGATGTTAAATACTGCAAAGAGCTTTCTTTTCCTTTTTTTTCTGAACAACAATTCAAATAATAGTTGCACAAAATGAAATAGCTCTGTTTAAAATGAGTAGTAAGTGTTTTAGGGAATTTGACAGTGGCTTGACTGGAATGAATATTAGGGCTGACTTTACTTTCTTACCTTCTTTTTATCGCTGGTATGCAAATCATACTTGTTTGATTGTCCATTGAAAAGGTTAGCAATTCAATGGCACACTTAATTCCACAATTCATTAATCTCAAAATGTTATACCCATTTTCCTTATCGGTCTCTCTCAACCTATCTTGCATTCTCTCTTTTTAATCAAACATTTCTCCTGGCTGGCTTTCTGGCTTTCATTTTGACCATCCCAAATGCTTTGCATCTAGGGACTTAACTGATAAGTTCAACTTTAATGTTTGTTGTTAAATTTTGGCTGTCACTGCTATAATTTACGTAGTAGAAGAAAGGGGAGCTGTGTATTAATAAAAATAATATTTCAGTAACAATATTTTACTAATAATATTGTGACATATTTCCAACAGTAGTTTCATACAAGAGGGGAAAGACAATTGGCCAACAGGAAAGAAAATGTGTTGATTTTCATCGGGAATAACGCAGTGACAAGCATTTTCACAACAAGAAACATAACATAACAGTTACAAAGTCCTAAAAGCAATGTCTTTATCATTGCGGTCTTCATCATTGCTGTCACCATGGGTAATTAGGATGACAAGTCTAATTTTTAAAACATTAATACAATGGGGGTCATTAAAACGGCTCTAAAGTTACCGAATCAGAAAGAAACAAAGATTTAGTTTTGGAAATGATGAAAGATGAAAGTAAGATTAAAAAACAGAAAGAAACAGCCTGAACACTGTCCCAATGATGTTTTGATGATTTCCCCTCCGTCTAATTATGCATAGAGCTGGGTGCAGGCATTGCTTCAATGGAGGTTCTGGCACAATTAGATCCAGCAGCTACAGCAGGTCCGAGGAGAAAAGCAGTGTGTTGCCCTGTCAATCAGCGAGCGGTCAACCCATGGATTCTCAGAACTCCAAGTTTCCATGAAAGCGGGCCAGCATACGTCCTGCGGAAAACAGTTTGGAGAGGTTGCAAAATATGGCTTGATTGCAGAAGAGAAGGCAAACTAACGCATACCTCACCAAAACAATTTTTTGGTCGATTCTCGCACCTCCATGATTCTGTAACTTGACGAATTCTTCGCAGACAGCAGCAATGCGTATATTGTGCGCGATTGGTCAGATTTTAAAGGCAGGCGTGATTTATTTTGTTATATTTCCGCAATCGGAAATCAGATTTCCCGTCTCCATGGCTACCCCACTGGTCTTAACTACCGGAACGTACAGTGACCAGACCAAAACCGCATTGAGTAGAAGACAAGTTTGTCCATAAATAACGTCTTAGGTCTCAGCCAGCCAAAACATGCTGACTTCTTTTGAAGTATTGATATACTTCAAAAGAAGTATAAGTCATAAGTATAAGTCCCGCTTAGGTCATCAGGATCACAAACTTCCCCTGGAGCAATAGGCCGTTTGGTTGACTGCAAATATTGATATATGACAGAGCTAAGATGGATGCTAAATTGACTGAAATATGACACCGATGAAGATACTCACCGTATACATTTCTATCCTTTTGGCAGTTGACAGTGCTTGCGTTTCCTTGGCAATATTCAACAAAACTGTTGGTTGTCAATCAACTGGTACATTGTTGCTAGGTTACTGTTGGGTTATTGACAGGCTGGTTTAGGGTTGTCAAATGGAACTCTAAATGTAAATCGCCAGATAGATTAACATCATTGAACACCAAACTGATAGCATGTTAAGAGGCAAATTGTTGGAAAGTGTTCACTATAATTGTATACTGATTGTGTCAACAGATAGAAAACAAGAACCCCAAAAAGGTTTTCACGGTATACCTACAAGATAAATATACATAGAAACGTGAAAAATAGCCACATTTCAACAAAATATCGACCAGAGGTTAGAAATGTTACCATGTGTCTCTAGAATATAGTTGTTTTTTTCACAGGAATGCATGTCTGCGAGACAGAGGTATTGCAGAAGCGTTGCAGCACTGTTTGAAAGTAGCTGTAAAATGCCAAAGATACCTTAAGGGGGGACGCAAGTGTGAACTGAGGAATCCATCTTGGAGGCTTGAATGGTCAAGAGGCACATCACATACACCCAACCACTGCCAGTTATGTAGTGCAACATTAGCTTGCTTTGTTTTCCTGTGTCTGAGCGTGAAGACCAGATCACACTCCCATAGCTTTATGGGCAGCTTTTTTTGCTGTACTGCAAGTGAACATAAGAACACACACATGTAGCTGGATTCAGGGGGAAAAACCAATGGAAAGAAAAGGTTAGGCGTTTCAGTCCTGGGAGAAGATTGAGGGAGTTTCTTCTAGGATGACCATCTGTGCCAGCATGCCCCTTGACCTTTGATGCCGTGCCCACTCTTTCATTTCTAGCGGGGGAGGACGTGAGAGGGCACAGACTGGCAGAGCCCGACGTGCTTACCGCCGCGAATAGGCAGATGAAGTCCTCCCTTAATGCAGGAAAAGATACGCGAGCAGAGGCCAGGAGTGCTCCAGCTGCCTGGCCGTGTTGGGTCCTCCAGGAGTTAACTCTAGACAGGTCTCTGTGGCAGAGCTAGAACCAGCTGTACTCTGTGCACCTCTCGAAGACACCGCAGTGTGCTCCCTAGTGGTCGGGGAAATTGAATTTGAATCGGTCTTTGTCACTCGACCTCTCTCTATTTCTCACTCTCTGTATTTCTCTTGATACCTCTCTGTCTCTTTGGCTGTGTCTCTCGGTCTCACTCTCTCAATATATATATATGTGTATGTCTGTATGTATGTATATGTGTATATGTATATGTATATATATGTATATATATATATGTATATATATATGTATGTATATATATGTATATGTATATGTATGTATATATATGTATATGTATATGTATGTATACATATGTATATATATATGTCCCTATATATGTATGTGTGTATATATATATATATGTGTATATATATGTATATATATATGTGTTTCCGTCTCTCTCTCTGTCTGCCTCCCTCTATCTGCCTCTCTCTATCTGCCTCTCTCGCTGTATGTGTCTCCCTGCCCCTCAATTCATTTCAAAAGGGCTTTATTGGCATGGAAAATAAACATTTACATTGCCAAAGAGGTTTATAAATTCAACAAAGGAAAAATAACATAATAATAAAGTACTGCAAAAAGCAAAAGTGATGCCTCTCTCTCACTTTGTCTTCTTTTCACACTCAGTCTGTCTCTCTCTCACTCTGTCTCCTTATCTCTCTCTGTCTCTCTCACTCTCTCACTTACTCTGTCTCTCGCTCACTCACCCACTCCCTGACTCATAGTTTGCTAAATGGTGTGATAGCAAGAAGGGGACAGAGAGAGGGACAGAGGTGGACAGAGAGAGGGACAGAGGTGGACAAAGAGGGACAGAGAGGTGGACAGAGAGAGGGACAGAGGTGGACAGAGGAACAGAGAGGTGGCCAGAGAGAGGGACAGGGGGACAGAGAGGTGGACAGAGAGAGGGACAGAGGTGGACAGAGGAACAGAGAGGTGGCCAGAGAGAGGGACAGGGGGCCAGAGAGGGACAGAGAGGTGGACAGAGAGAGGGACAGAGGGGGCCAGAGAGAGACAGAGAGGGACAGAGAGAGGGACAGAGAGGAACAGAGAGGTGGACAGAGAGGAACAGAGAGGTGGACAGAGAGAAGGACAGGGGGCCAGAGAGGGACAGAGGTGGACAGAGAGAGGGACAGAGGTGGACAGAGAGAGGGACAGAGGTGGACAGAGAGAGGGACAGGGGGAGAGAGAGAGGGACAGGGGGAGAGAGAGGGACAGAGGTGGACAGAGAGAGGGACAGAGGTGGACAGAGAGAGGGACAGAGGTGGACAGAGAGAGGGACAGGGGGAGAGAGAGAGGGACAGGGGGAGAGAGAGAGGGACGGGGGACAGAGGGACAGAGAGAGGTGGACAGAGGGCGACGGAGAACATGTTGGTGTCCGTTACTGTTGTTTGTTGTCCCTCCGTCTCTTGGACTCCTTCCACTAGCTCAAACATTTATCTGCTCTTATGAAATTAGATGTGATCAGACGAATCCTACGCCAGCGTCAGTCTTGCCAAGCATTACTTTAGTTTGTGTAGATTAATTGCATTGAAGTCATAGGAAGACCCAGATCAAATAAACATGCGGCACTCTCCCAGTCCAAGCATACGTACTGTGCGTATGTACCTTGACAAAAGACAACAAAATGGCTGCTTGTTGCGTCCTTGGCATTGTTTGCCAAAGCATGTAGCCAATGTTCAACAACGCATGAAATCACTTCCTGCTCCTCCCCCGCCATACAACATCCTACCTATTTACCCACTCTCACCCCTTTATATTTCCTCTCCTCTCTTGCTGTCCCCACCCAAGTATCTCTCTCTGCCTCCCTATCACTCTAGCTCCCTCTCCCTCTATCTGTCTATCTCCCTTTCTTTCTCTGTGTCCCACTCTCTGTCCCTCTCTCTGTCTGTCCATCTCTCTCTTTGTCTCTGTGTGTGTCTCTCTCTATGTCCCTCTCTCTGTCTCTCTCTCTCTCTCTATGTCCCCCTTTCTCTCTCTGTCTCTCTCTCTCTCTATGTCCCCCTTTCTCTCTCTGTCTCTCTCTCTCTCGATGTCCCTCTCTCTTTGTCTCTGTGTGTGTCTCTCTCTATGTCCCTCTTTATGTCCCCCTTTCTCTCTCTGTCTCTCTCGATGTCCCTCTCTCTCTCCCCCTCTCTCCCTCTCTCTCCCTCTCTCTCTCCCCCCTCTCTCCCTCGCTCTCTTCCCCTCTCTCCCTCTCTATCTCCCCCCCTCTCTTCCTCTCTCTCTCCCCCTCTCCCTTCCTCTCTCTCTCCCTCTGTATCTCTCCCCCTCTCTCCCTCTCTCTCTCCCTCTCTATCTCTCCCCCTCTCTCCCCCTCTCTCTCCCCCTCTCTCCCAGTACTCTTGGGGTGGGCGTTGAGGAGTGCATTAATAATGCACTGCTGCCTGGAAACCAAACACACTGCGGCAGAGTACTGCGTTGAATCCTAAAGAGATATTTGTTTGTACCCCGTCACACTTCTTCCTAAAGCTCTTATCACTCTCTCTCCTCCTTTCCCTGTCTCTCTCCCTGTCTCTCTATCCCACCCTTGTTCTCTCCCCCTCCCTCTCTCTCTCACTCCTCACTGTCTCTCCCTCTCTCTGCATCTCTCTCTCTCTCTCTCCAACATAAGTCCACTGTCTATGTTCACATCCTCAGCCTTGTCGTCAGATAGACTGGAGACGATCAAGAGCCCTCTGGGACTCTGGGATGTGGATTTGACTCAGTAATCAGGTGGAGGCTTACAGAACCCTACAAACAATAACAACAAACATACAATACAAAAAAGAAAATCACAATATTATTTTATTCTCTTATTGTTGAATTCTCATCTTCTCTAATTATGGCTATGATGATAATGATGATGCTGGTGGTTATCATGGTGATGATGATGAAGGTGATTAGGCTTGATGAAGGTGATTGGCGTGACGATTGCGGCAATGATGATGATGATGATGATGATGCTGGTGGTGATGATGATGGTGGTGATGATGATGGTGGTGATGACAACGATGACCATGATTATTGTCAGCTCATCTCTGATACTACCAGAGTGATGGGGCTCACAGGATGGAGGCGTGATCTATCATTCTCTCACTCTGCTGCACTCTAGCCCTCTCTTCTCCAAAGGGTCACCAGAGTCAAGGACTTTAATGGCTCCCCATTCCCAGTCATCTTCTTAGGGTTACTAAAAAGATGCAGAATTACTGTCGTCTAGTCATTTATCTCATTTTCTCCGTGTTTGGGAGATAATGCATTTAAAGACCCGCTCGCTATCGCAGCAAATGTGATCTGTATCTGCAGATCATGTACTCATATGTAAAAGATGTGGCCCCTACTCAGGGAACTGTGGTTGTGCGAGTCGACCCCACTGTATGGCGTTCCTCATACTTTATTCCTTGCACTAATTCACTAAGCTGATGCATCATTCCATCACAGTTCTTGGCCTCGGCTCGGCCACACTGCGGTGAAGCTAATGGATAAATACTATAATAAATATATAATATATACTGTAGCTGGTGTCTTGCTCAAAGACAACGTGTTTAAGGGTAGATTCTGGTCGCATACCCGCAGTTTGAGTAGGCTGGCTGTTGAAGAAGATTTACCAAAAGATGAGTTCACTACAGTCTCTTTTTCTCTTTTAACTCTCCCAGTTAATACAATGACTATCAAATTCTCTGTGTGTAGCTGTGGTTCAAACCTTTCTTGGTTGAAGTCGATTGATACCAAAAGCAACTTGATTTACGATCAACTTTAACAACGCTGCCTCCGATTGCCAATTGGGAAAACCCATGTTGTTTGCCTGCTTGTTTGTCCAGTTCTCTCTGCTATTTGTTGTAAAAAAAAAAAAAACACTCCATGAAGGCATCAATATGTACTAAGGTGCCAGAAGGGCCTGCAGAGGCGGGCTGGAAGATCACATCTACCTGACCTCCAGGAAGACTGACGGGCATGTGGAACCTTTAGGGCTCAGACCAGTCTCGTGCCAGCGGTCCCCAACCTGTGAATGGGGGGAATCCCACTTGGATTCGCCTCATAGTCCCTGTTTACTCAAGAGACAAATCAATGATCCTACAACCGTTTTTTTCTTTTTGAATTTCGATTGCATCCGGATTAAAAAACTCATCTGTGTACAGGAAACGGACACCGCGCTCACAACCGCGCTGTTGACACAGGAGGGGAAGTCCACCAGAGATCCCAGCCTGATATGCGCACGCACATACAGGTCTGAGGTTTGTAACACATCCGAGGTGTCCCGATCTCGGCGAATGGGCGGAGACGTAGTAGGGACCGGGGTTGTAGCCTACCAGTTTACATTGCTTCGGGCAACGCCGCTCTCTGCTGCCGCGAGGCATTCTGCCCGGAGACGACAACCCGTCTCTCGTCCATCTAGATTGAATGGAGCTCCGGCTCCAGAGGTGATTTTGACAACTGTCGTCTGCATTTCTCGTACAACCGTTCCCGCCCGGTTAAGACGGAGAAAGCATCTCTCTTTGCGTCACAATCTCACTGCCGTTTTCAAATTGAGATACGAAGGGAGATTGAAAGCGCTGATGTAAACAAGTCCTCATGCTTGGAGAATCATAACCTATAGATATTTGATTGTGAGTTTTGGCCCACAAAAAAAAAAAGGTACAACATTTAAAAGGTTTTAAACGGCCCGTATAAACGGACAGATTGCCTCGTGATTTGTAGCCACGAGACAAAAATACAACTGCTACCAGCGTGGAAATGTGCTCGCGTTTACTGGGATATTGTCAAGATATTTACGGGCAGAGGGTGGTTAAAAAGATGTCTCTGGAAGCAGATGCACAAACGTGTACTAAGTTGTGGGTCGCTAGGGGTTTCAGCTCTAAAAGCGGGGTGACGGGCCCCAAAAAGCATTGGGAACCAATGATTTAGGCCAACCGGCAGCCGTGTCCGTCTGAGAATCTCCGGTGGAAGAGGCTAGGATGGAGCTCCTCCAATTTCCTTAAGGCGGTAAGCAGTAGGTGTTGGCAGAATTACCCGTCACCATTTGAAGTCAACGGGAGGAAATGGGATTTAATTCTCATAATACAAAGCCAATCTTTTTTTTCTGCATTTGGTTAGGATCTGTGGCTAGTTGATCTTCCTATTGTGTATTTTGCCAGGCGGTGGTTGACATTTAATTTCATCAAAAAATGTCTTATGGATTTAATGTAGATGAATTTTGGGAATAGACTGGTGCCAGGCGTGCACTGAAGTCCCGCCCTCAATATTGCACACTGTTGCAAATATTGATTGTTTCTGTTGCTTGTGGCACAATATGTCAACAAGATGGCGAGGCTCCGTAAACCCAAGATCTACACCCTTATATAGGATGTACATAAACCAATGGGTGACATCACGGACGCTACGTCCATCGTTTTTACAGTCTATGCTTTACAGCAGGCTGGGATGGGAGATGTGCTGAGGAGGGAGTTGAGGCAGAGTCTTCCTCGCCACGTGGGGAAGACTGATAGTCTTCCAGATTATTCCAGAGGACCTGAGTGATGCACAGCTCGTTGCCTCCGCCGCTGACCCAGGCAAAGCCCTGGACGCAGGCCTTTTGATCCGTAAGGTTGCACAGCACAGCACAGCAGCCGATTTCAGCCTGATCGCTTTCCCATTAGTCAGTGCAGGGGCCCTTCAGTTGCACCTGCCCTGCAAGGCTTATGCTGCCTCTATTGCATGTCCCACTACGGGCATGTATTCTCTGGACACAACTAACGCAAACGTCCAGACAGCATTTGACCCCAGCATCCATTCAGGGAAAATACCAGAACACCAGATGACACATGGAATATTGTGTGTTTTGATGTCTACACCTCATTGGTTTTTGGATTGAATATGACTATATATATATAATCACACTATGACTGCTGACAATCACACACACAATGGACACTGCCATGTAATCGATTGAAACACAGAAACTCTTTTTGACTGTCTCGGAATTAAGCCCCCCAAAAAGCAGTGCTTCGTAACTCTCTTGGGTATCACTCGGTAGGTTTATTCATAAGAAGGTTGAAATGTCAGATCATTGTTTGTGCTTTAAAGGAGCCCTGTGTTTAGCTGTTGTGGAGTGGAGAGTGGTGCTTCCAATTCCCTTCTTTTTACACACCGGAGAGTTTTACTATCTAATAGAGGTATGTAGAGAATGTGGGCATGGTGTATTGAGAAACCTGTATAAATGTGTTTAACAACATAAGGAGGAAGCCAATCAGGCATGAGGCAATATGTATAATAATTAACCCCGGTGATATTCACAAGCATTTGCTTTCTTATTTCATCGTAGGCTACCTCCGAGCTCATTTACAATGCATGTTGTTCTGAGAATAATGTTGTTTTACGCAGTCTGCTTATAAATTATACATGGTGGGATTAGGTCCTTTTGAGCAGGGGTGCCTGTAGGAAGCCTTGCTTGGAGGTAATTAGTCCATGTACTTCCTCTTTGTCATTGATCACGCCTGGCCCTGACAGAGGAAAAACAACTGCATCTATGCAGGGCTCACCTACCTATACTGCCAGTGCCACATATGCTTGTAAAAGTTACCTCTCATTCGTGCATTTTAAGTTTGTGTTCTGGAAAAGAGCAAAAAAAGGCTTTATATTCGACATATTTCATTATAATAATGAAACCCCTTGACTTTTATTTCACATGGATAGATTATATATGTAGGCACTGTTATTTGAGTTCACAGGCCAGCCTTTAGCTTTGTATCGTAGCTTCAGGGAACCCTTCAATACATCTGAGAATTTATAAAAATGTCGAAAGATGTATACAAATATTAAATTAAACTAAATGAAAACAGGATATTAATATTGTTTCATATGGATACACACGCTTATCAATTGCGATAATAATAATAACACCAACACCTCACAAGAGTTGCAGCTGAACTGGAAACCCCAACAGCTATTCCCCTAGAAGATGTTGCGGTTGATGTTTGAAAACCTGGAATGGAGTGTGAACGGAAGGTCCAGTGAATGGATGTTGAAAGCAACTCATTGACTGTTGGTTGTTGACTAGCCGATCCTTGTGTCTGTGTTCCACTTCCGTGATTTGATCCCCACATTCCCCCTCCTTTCAGCATTCCAAGTGAGCAGGAACGCAGTAAACTCACTGTTCTTATCCAAATGACTGATTTGTTTAACAAATTTGTAACTACAGCAACGCTGTTTGTGCAATACTAGCCCTTTCCAGTCCGCACTGTGAGAACGATTTTAGCTCAGACTAATAAATAGACCGACTGAATAAAAGTTCAAACCGTATGATTAAACTGCTGCTTTAATAACACCAGCACCACTTTTGCCCTGAACACTTTGACCTTATCAGGGCGAGGTGTTCCAAAGCAACAAACAACATGCTATGAATGTGATATGCTTTCTAGCAACCATTGACTATTTTCCATTCTGAAAGATAAAAATAAAACCTTAAAGATCTGACCTTTGTCTTCTGAAAGATAAACATAAAACTAGACAGCTCTAACATTTGTATGTCATCTCCATTTCTAGTTCCACATCTTTAAAAGAAAAAAAAATACACCTACATCTTACATCCACCCAAGACTCAAAAGGGAAGACAAGAACACAGATTTTGGTCTGCATGTCATGCTGTAGATAAAACACAGAATAGAAAGCCCAGACATTTATCGCTGGTTTCTCTGCACTAGAACGCACACATGCTGTGGTGTTAACCACGCCTTGAATCACAGCCCAGCTTCTGCTTTTACACTGACCATAACCTTGTTTATTCCCTGGGTTACTGTATTATTTTACTTATTGTGTTGACTTACTGAAATGAGGTGGGGAAGAATATAGATCCAGATCCATTTTAATATCCAGGGCGTAATGTTAGCTAACCAAAGCTAAATATCACAGTATCACAGAGGGTTTTCTTATTGATTGCTTGTTTAATGATCCATTTAAAGATGCATGAGTTTTAAAAGATGCCCTTCACCCATCTTTTTTAATTTGTACTGTCGGTCTAATACAAAAATAGTAAACATCCATAGCTAAAGTCAACAGTATAGATGTGTATGTAAACAAAGCTTTAATGTTAATGTACAAGTCAAGCCAATAGACTCTGAATTTGTTGTGCAGGTTATCAAAGGTGAGTATTTGTATGAAATGGCATCCAAGATAGCTTAATGCAGAGCAAGGAACCAAATGGGTGTGGTGTTTCGACCAAATGCTTTCATGTTTACTCAGGTGAAACGTGCCTTAAGTAAACCCTTCGATTTGCAGAGGAATCATCTCTAAGCGCCGCTCTTTTGGACGTAGAGATTAAAAGCTGTAATACGCGGTAGTTCAAGTAAACCATAAAACTAAACCCAAGCGATCTGTTGGGCCTCCCACGCAACATCCACACTTAACACAGAGAGGAGGGCTCACTTACCCTTTTTATTTTCATTGCATTCTGCCCTCACCGGCAATCAGCAATCAGAGACTTGAATGGGAGTAAATCCTCCCGTCTTGCTAATTCCCTCGACCGCCTCCCAATAGGAGCTTCCTCTAATCAGGCGGCTCTTCAGCCCGCTGTTGTTTCCTGTCCCACCGCTCCCCCGGGTGCTAACCTTTAGTGTTCCTTTGACGTGGCAGCGCTACTCCCGGCTCGGCAGGCAGAGGGTGACCCATGCATTTCCATTGTTCGAAAAAGAAATAGAAAACGGCTAACAAACACGAGTGAGGGGACATTTTCCTGTGGATGTTTTATTCTACTCTGTCTACTGACTTCCTTTATCTGGTACGTGGTGTTTTTTTCTGTTCGCTTTTCTGTGTGTTTTTATTTTATGGTACCAGTGTTGTACACCAAATAGTTGAACACATTACAAATTATGACTTTGTTTTATTTTTCAAAAGTGTTTATTCGTACACAATTCTACACTTTGGATTGCCCTATTGATCCTGTATTCACTTTTCAGGATGTATAAAAAGGACTGGGCTAGGATGAGGATTAGGATCAAGGAGTTTAAAGTTAGATTTAAATTGGGTAAACTTTGTTAGGCTAAGGTAAAGGTTTCTAACGAGTAATAAGTGCGGGTAAGGTAAGGACACCACATTGGGAATGCAACAAGGACACCAGATGTAACAAGGGGTGATCTGAAATCAGATCACAGAGTTTCCTCTAGCTTGCAAGACAAAGGCTTCAATTTAGTATGCAAACAAAGGTATAGGACGAGTCAGGAACAAGAGCAGCCTGGGCTAAATTAGAGCCTTCACAATAGCACGTCAAATCAGGCTCATCCCTATGGACCTTTATCACAATTTGAGTCTCAAAGGGAGTCTTCACAGGCTCACATTAGATGAAAACCTAGGACCCTTTAACGCTTCAAAAGAGCCAGGAAAATGTTACCCAAAGAAAAAATAAACCTTGAGAAAGCAAACTTAAGACGAATCCATCCTTCTAGGGATGAACGGGAGACAGGAGAACTCCCTCTCTCTGATACAAAGAACAGTCTGTCACCAGAGGCTTGAGACCCAGCTTTTCAGGTTATGGTGTTGGAATCTGTCCAAGTGGTGGAAGACGTCCATTCTCTGAGCTTGTGCGAACCCGTGTCATTTCTCTAAATCCATTGTTTCAGCCTAAGACCTTCAGCTCCCCTGGAGCAGTTTAGGGCTGGGTCTCCGACGATCATCAGCTAAGTTTACGCTCGACATCCGACCCCTTCAAGAGCCGAACCAATAGGAGCTGCCCAAGGTTTAGTTAACAAACGTATTCTCATTAGGCCGATAGATCCTTTAGACACTTGACTTGGACCAGGGATGTTTGAACATCTTGGCTTGATAGACAGCTAGTTTAGGCGAGGTCAAAAAAATCAGCGTGATGGGGATCCATTATATTGGTCCCAGTCGTCATGTGGACAATGCATTCAGCGGCAGCGCTAGCTCTCCCACTGCAGGTCAATCTTGCATGCTATTAGCCCTGCGCTCTAAGCGCTGTGCAGAACAACTGCTCAATGACATTAACCTCAAACCGGGTTCATCTCCAGTATCTCCATGACATGCAGACACAGCCGCCACCACGGATCCACTCCACAGTATGCTGGCAGGAGCCGCATCCTAATCCATAAAACGTGACCGAGTAGGCCCAAATGTTGATTCTATTCACCGAGAGCGAATTGATTTCTGCCTCTTACTGTTGAGGATTGTGTCTACGAGTTTTATCAAGCTTTAATACCCAGACCATGAGCAGCTGCTGCTGGTTGGGTAAGAAGCACATTGTTAGCGTCTCCTTCGTCAGCAGCACCCAAAAACCACTGGGGCCTCAGCCAGGGCGAGACAGCTCATAAATTAATCATCTCTTGAGTAGTATGGCAGCCTGCAGTGGTCAATTGTTATCAGAATGATGGTCATCCACTCCCTATTGCACTCTATTAAAGACTGCATGAGTAGCCGCTTTGGAAAAGTGTCCAGGAAGGTCACGGTATATCGTTTTCTGGGTAAGGTGCCAATTTGTCATATCAGGGATATATTTTTGCACATCATAAATCACTGTTACTGCTGTAAGTACTGTAACATGACTGTTTTTTTTTACTCTGCTGTATTGTCAGCAATTATACGACCTCTCCTAGGTCATCAAGTCAACTCAAACCTGTATGTTATAGAGCCACCTATGCGTAAGGTGAACATGAATTTCCCATATTCAAACAAGGATATTTCTTCTTGGAATTTGATTTGAACTACAACATTAGGTTTAGCGTGTCCCTTTTCCCATCTGCATTCCATGATCCGCTCAGAGAACCAAGAGACTTAACTGTAAAGCATGGGGAAGCTGCTAACCATCCATATACTAAGCTTTCATCACAAACACAAGCGTGGCAACCTTTTGTTTTGTTCCAACATTCCAGGCTTTAAGTGGTCATTTTTGAACAAATTTCCGCCTCAGGGTGCTGAAAATGTGTGTGTCTTAAAGTTTAAAACCTATATTTCTGGAGGTTTATGTTGCACAGTTGGGGGACAATACCATTAGGGATGGTGCAATCACATGCTAGCGCAACACAGAGTTCCAAGGAAGTATTTGAAATGTTCCACGTTCAACAGATGCTCATCGCATCCAGCATTTCTGCATGAGTGCGACTGCAATCACCAGCTCGACTCTCCAATGACTGAGGATTTGCCGAGCCAGATTGCAGTGACATCCTGGCTGCTTTGTCACTGCGGCTAACAACCTGCTCCCCAACATGGCAACAGGTGCAGCTTTAAATTGTAGGGTGAGTGGGGAGTACGATATATACAATGTTGGCGTGGCACATGAACAGAAATTGACCATGGACAGAATACTTGATGTAGTCTGCAATTTAAACATTATAAACCCTAACCCTAAGATCAAGCTAAGACTATAGAGCCATTGTGAACCAAACAGAATAGCGCACACATGCATTTGACTTACTTACTTACTCCTCCTCATCCACAGTGAGACATAACGCACATGCATCATGCATACATATTTCTTTGGAATATACCAGCCGATCTGAATGCTGATGGGGGGGGGGGGGCACAGAGTATCGGGCAAACCGTGACACATCAAAACAAAAGAGAAAAACTACGATCAGCATCAAACGAGGCGGACCTCTGTGCAATTTCTGTTGAGCTCGTTAGTCCCTCAACCTCAAAAACATTTCTTAAATCACCCGTTCCTCTTCTGACTCTTCTGCCAACACCAGATAACCCCCTTGATCACATGGGGGCCTCATTTCTAAAAAATGTATTACTTAGAAATATTTGAAACATTTCAAGCAAATGGCAAATATTTGAAATTAAGGCGACAAAAAATAAATAAAAAGACCATAGGCATACTATGAAACAAATTCCAAAAGAACGTGTTGTCTCCCCATCTGTGCGATACGCCCCCGGGCTCCATCTGACCTCGTGGTCCCTCTCTTTCCCCCCGCTTTTTATTTCTCTGCACCCCTCGGTCTCTTTGCTCGGTGGACCCGTGAGGTGTGTCTGTTCCTGTGGTGCCCGTGAGCCACAGTACCTCCTGTTGATAGGAAGCGTCCTGCGCATCATCACGCCCAAGCCGCCCGTGGGGGCCCCGGTTGGCGCAGCCCGGCCCATCTGTGTGATGGTCCGCCAGACAGCCGGGGCTTGGCTCGGCGTGATCCGTCGCTCTCCAAATCCTTTGCCAGCGGGGAGATGTAGCAAGGCAACCGCAGGAGGAAAAGGTGCGGCTCGCCTCGGCGGACACGCTCCGCTCGCGACGGCTCGACCTTCCGAGGGCCTGGCTCTCCCGCTCCCGCTCCCGCTCCCGCTCCCGCTCCCGCTCCCGCTCTCCCCAGAGGTCGGTCTGCGCCGCTCTCATTCAACAGAGAACGTATTAGGATTCGCCGAACGGAGGAAGAGCTGCGGGTGTGTAGCCGAGATGCAACTATCTAATTCTGTGTGACATTTAAATGCCATGACTACCTGTGAAATATAGTTGGGCCGTGTGTGTGTAGGCCTCCTCTGCAGCATCGCAATCATCTCTGATGTATATTGAGGAGGTTTTTATATTGAACACCGCATGCGGCGGCCACAGGGCCAGCACGTCCCAACGCTCCCCACGTAGACGGACCCTGGGTCTCACCGCAGAGCTCATGCCTGGACTAGGAGCCGTGCTATGATCGTGGATTAAAGGTCTCCTGCCAAAGGTTGAGGCAGAGTTATGTACGTATGAATGCATTGTGCAATATGTGTTTGCGTGTGTCATGTATTTAAATTTTTGTTTTATATATACACATGAACTGAGCGTTGACGCACAGAAAGTGTGTGCATGTGGATATCACATCACGTAAGCATGTTGTTGGTGTCGTCTTGCATTTGGTTGGTCCATCAGAGCTCTAAACAAAGCATTCTGCTTGGATTGTCACAGCATGTTCCCTGTTCCCCTCTCACAGCCGTGGTTATGCACTAACCTCTGGTTATTCAAAAGCGTAAGAGTGACCTCTGCATGTGATCCCATCTTCTGATTATGTATGTGTTCTTTTCGCTGCAGTCCTCAGCAAATGTACAACAAAAATGTAGAAAAACACCATTTCAATGGCACCCAAATGGGAGATTTAACACTTCTCAGAGCTGTCACATGCTCTTCTCTTCTGTCCAACCTTGTGGACAACATCCTCAAATACAATACAAAGATACATTGAAGCATATTCTCTAGTGTAGAAAATAACCACAAAGGATGAATGAACAACAAAGGATAAATGGTTATAAATGCTGAAATGGTTTGTATTGTTCCCTTCTCCTCTTAAAACTGGAAGTTAGACTGCCAAGGAAAAAAAGACAAATCTGTTACACATCTATAGTTAATAACTTCAGCTTGATGCCAATCTCACAGTTCTCCGAAAGATAGTTTAAATGGTTGCTTCTAATGAGCTGGATGATCACCGTGGCACTCAATAACACTCGTGGTGTGTCTCCGTCTGGTGTCCGTGACGAGACAGCCCTTGTTGAGAGTTATGAAGGATCTAGGAGTTGAAGAGGGGATGGTGGCAAAATCTCTGTTCTGGAACTGACTACAGACGCGTCTGAAGAGTGTACCGCAGCATGTTAATTAGGCATCTTAAAGGGGAACCGACACACTCGGCTACTTTCTAGAATAAGAGCAATACTGCTTCACATGCATGCAACATCAACTCCGTTTCCACATGACATTTGTGGAGAAGTTGGATCATTAATGTCTTTAAATCGAACCAATAGAGAACGCAAATCCTGGACCAATGGCGTCAATGGTCCAACCTTTCCACGAGTTTTTAAGTAAACCGAGTTGATGTTGTATAAAGCAGTTCTTTTGTATAAAAGAAAATAGTCATTTAATTAACCTAGTTCTCCCTTAAATGGGTGACCATTGGGGACCATTTGTCCAGGAACATTTGGAAAGGTTTGCCATTAAGGTTCTGCTTTGGTTTTCATCACTTTGTACAAGCGTCGCCGCCAGGAACCAAGTCATACGGAAACACAAGATGTCCCTCACAGTCACGCGAACTACATTTCACCTGCATTGCTATGACCCTTGGTGGTGTTTATCAATTGTTTGTGTTAATGTCCCTCCCTCTGTTCATGGTTCTTTGTGTGCCATCGTTGTTGTGTTTTATTCGAGTGGATTTGATGATTGTCTCTGCTGATTGGCTTGCCAGGTGGCAGTCAGGTTTAAATATCAGCAGTGGGCCACACGCTGGTGGCTACCTCCATTTCAGCAATGTCCTGTGTGAGTTGTTAGATTGATTTGTTTCTGCCTCTCAACTTTCTTTTCATGCAAGTTCCTCCAATCAAAGGTCGACATGTTCTAACCAGTTTAAGTTGTAATAGTTTACGCAGTTTTTGTAGTTTTTCTGACATCAAATGAGGATGAGGACCATAATGTCGTTCAGTTTGTCACTGACAAGATGGAGACGCGAGTAGATTAGAGCCATGTCTTCCTTGTCCATGTGGAACACAAGATTCCAGATGGACTGTCTCTCAAGATTAGTGGCCATGTTAGAAGACTCTGAGTTGGATGCTGATCATCTTGATATTGATCGTCGTCATGTTAATTCAATTTCCATCAATAGATTTGTGATATTACTGTGGTACTGTGTAGCTCACCTGGTAGAGCGTAGCATTAACACCTCCCTGGTATGGGTTTGAAACTATTCGCACTGGGACCCCCATGCTTACAATGTATGCACTCATGGTATTGCAAGACGCTTCCACTGAAGGACATATGTATGATACATAATTTCTTTAACAATTTAACAAAATCAAAGCAACGCCAGTGTTCTGAAACACGTTCTGTCCTTCCTGTCCTCCACCATCTATATATATATATATATATATATATATATACACATATTTACATATAGCCTCAGTGTTGTTAGGAAGACAGGATAAAAGCCTGTGTTGATAGATCGAGAATAGATCGGTCCTTTCACACTTGAGCTCCCTGGCTGGTGCGGCACATGAACAGGAAAATAAAACATTGCCAGATCTATTTGTAAGGTAGCTTATCAGAAGGACATGTGTACATAATGTGTGACAACGTTAGAAAGGAACACACAGGCTCCATGTCAGCCTATTCTATTTATATTCCATTATTTCCAGATCCAGCTGTGAGACTTTGTTCAGGGGCCACAACAACCTTTGCACGGTCACAAAATGAAACAACCACGCTAATGATTGCATAAAAGTCATGCTGTGATCCCTGGCTGAGAGAGTATACAGAAGGAAGAACCTGGGGAAAATGAGTATGCAAAGAGCGAAAACAAACAGAAAACAAAAGGGACAGATTGATCTGCTTTGGCAGAGGCACAATCACCTTTCTAATGCGTCAGACGGAGTGACAAAGAAAAGATAAAGATCATTTTGGCAGGAAATACCAACGACCGGCAACCTGGTGGGTTTTAATAGACAATTGTTTCCTCTAAGTAAATGTGCATTGTAGCTTGATCGGAAAGAGAAAGCAGTGTTTTTAGTCATTACCCACAATGCAACTGCCTTAGTCTGGCATGGCAACTAATGGAGAGAGTAAAAATGGTGTGTAGTTCTAGATTGGTTTATTGTTGAAGCAAACAACTTTAACCTCTTGTTTTTCAAGCGGTAAAACAAATGAGTGTTTTAAGAATGAAAGAAGATGTTTCGGGAAGGGTAAGTGGGCCAATTTGTAAAATGGCAATGGTTCAACATGAACTTAGTTTGCAAACACAATTAACCAATGAAGATGAGGAGTTTAGCAGTAATAATCCAGTTGGTCTATTCCAGAGGTCGCCTGTTATGATCCTGAGAGGATTTTAATTAAGCTGCATTAACTTTACCCCACCGGAAATTATGAGGTCAAGAAGCTTTGATATTTATAGGCAATGATCATCCAGAAAACACACGCACTTTAAGATTCTCCCTCCAGGGAAGACTTTAATGGTAAGCTCCGCACAATCACCAAGAGCTGCTCTAATTATCTAAATGAAGCTTTGGACGGATGAAATAGTAGAGAAAACGCAATAGGGTTCAACAACGTTTTTGCTTAACAATTTGCTAAACATTGCAATTTAATGTCTCTCCCCCTACGTTGTACAAGATGTCACAATTTTGCAGCACATGTTTGATACCGTGTAAGGGCTGGGATAATGATGCACAAAATGTGGCCCTTTTGTCTTAACTAGGTCTAAACGGTAGGTTATGTGTCCAACGTTTTGTGCGAAGACACCCTGGCAAAAACTCGTTCACTTCCTAGTATATTGTATCAGTTGTTGAATTAAAAAAGAACTGTTTTGCGGGGATGGTTGATATATGCATCCTTAACTAAAGAGGACTTTTACCTGAGAGTCTGTGGGTGTGTGTGGAGTCCATATAATCAATTACTTAATCGATCAATTACTTAATATATGACTCCCAAGGTATAGCACAAAGACATTTAGGTTTAAAATGTCCCATTCAATACCCTAGCACAACCTTTTCGACACACGTACACACTAACGCACGCATACACACTAACGCACGCATACACATGCACACACACACACACACACACACACACACACCACTTTTGAACCGCGTGCATTTGCAGCACAGACGAGCGGTCACCAGGGGTAGTTGACTACCGCACCGTGAACGATCCACTAAATGCATTCTCACAGATGATTACTGACTCTGGCTGGGCCCAGGGCTGGCCTCTCCCAGGCCGCTCTCTGTCCATGCTCCTGCGTTCTGCTCCTGGATCCTGCTGCCGCTTTCTGTGTACTGTTAAGCGCTCACTCACCTGTCAACCCGCGACAGCCATTTTCACCGGGGCTATTTTTTTCCCCTCCGTATTTTTCTTCTCCTTTTTATTTTTATATTACTACAGCGTTATTATTATTATTATTATTATGTCCCCTCCTCCGTTCTGATTGATAGCCAGCCCTCCAGACACAGAAAACAAATATAACATGAGCGATCTCGCAGTGCCCTCCATACACCCGTGGGCAGGAGCCCAACGCGGCCCAGCCACAGCGCATTATTCCCCTCGTTTTAAATAAAGGGCAGCTTGGCCGGACGAGAGAGAGAGAGAGAGAGAGAGAGAGAGAGAGAGAGAGAGAGAGAGAGAGAGAGAGAGAGAGAGAGAGAGAGAGAGAGAGAGAGAGAGAGAGAGAGAGAGAGAGAGAGAGAGAGAGAGAGAGAGAGAGAGAGAGAGAGAGAGAGAGAGAGAGAGAGAGAGAGAGAGAGAGAGAGACTGGGGAGAGGTGTGCCGGACAAAATAAGCCTGCAGTCTGACGGACGCTTCAAAAAGAATGATCTGTCCCGGTGCCAACAAATGTGACACACATTTAACCTTTGAGAAAACTGGCCATTGGCCGTTTATTATACACGCCTACAAGCCAATTATCCAACTATATGGTGCCATCGTTTACTTGCTCAATAACTCAAGTCAAGTAACAGGGTTCACATGTGTGGGAAGAAGAGCTCGCTGTCTTCACACGGTATGAAAACCCCTGAGAACGTCCAGTTTACAAATTATTCCTCTCTACAGTTTAAATATTCCCTCTGAAGACATAATCTAAAAAAAAGTATACATCAGTCACATGTATGCTACGTTTGTAGAATAATGCTATGTGTATAGTGGAATGATAAATGTATAGCACAAGGCTAAGTGGATAGCATAGTGCTAAGTTGATAGCATAATGATCAGTCAATAGCATAATGGTAAGTCTATAGCATAATACTAAGTGTAAAGCATGATGCTAAGTGTACAGCTAGGGGAGCAGTGAAAAGACTGCGGCAACACGATCGTCTCAGTAGTCGTCCGTCCCACTTGAGGTGTGATTTAATGGCTGTTATTTTGTTATGCCCATAAATACTTGGATGCAGGGAGTATGGCGTGTTTTATGGCTGACCGCCTTCCTTTCCACCCCGCAGGGTTTTACAGGAAGCGGGGTGTCACATAAACACGGTGATATACCAGCTTGCCGCTAAGCGCCGGGACGCTTCCGTCTGGTTCATCACGAGGAGAGATGGAGTTGATCATCTTTTTCCCGCAAAATTACATTTGAACGCGTCAGAAAGCGGATTGAGACGAAACGGAGTGCCGCCGCGCGTGACCTGAGAACGAGAACGAACGAGCGCGATGCGATGACGGAAACACAGTGGACACAGAGGGAGGCGCCTCTCGTTGATCGTGTTATTGAGACGGGCCGCCGTGGTGACCAAAGCCTCAGCGTAATTTACCCACCGGAAGAAATGAGTATGAACCGCGACAACACACTACGTTACCATCCATAAAGAGTGACTGCGTACGATTATACATCAGTTGAGCAAACAACTTATTTTACAAGACAAGTAAATGTTTATTAGTCCTACTGCGCTTGCACAACTGTGTTGGGTGAAAGTTTTCCTTGAATGACAGGGATAACACTCGGTGGGTTCTGGTGTGCTCCTCTTCGGCGATGCTGGCCTCAGCAGTTTTTTCTAATCACTGTCTACCAACTCATCCGTTGTTTACCGCGTGACTAGAACCTACAACTAACACAACATGTAATGATGGCACTGCAAGCGATATGCTTTTTATACCACAGCATTGTTGAACGCTTGATTCTGTCAGTAGTCGTTCCAAGGGGGTGCATTGTTTTTTTTTTAATAACAGGACACAACAGTCAAATTGAACATTATGTTTATTTCACAACGCAAGCACAATATGCTCAAAGCACCGAGAAGAATATTTTCATTTCAGCTGATTAGGTAGATTAAAAAACAATAATGTTATAGATGAAAGTTACAAATATTTAATCAATGTTTGTATCATTTAGTTATCAACTCAACTCAACTATATGACTACATCTATCATCTAGTTATCACTCAACTCTATGACTACATCTATCATCTAGTTATCACTCATCTCTATGAATAATGACAACTATTACATGCTAAATGTTATGTGATCCTTTTTTAGAAATGATCTGCCATGTATATTCCTTTAACCCATTTTACTTTGATACAAACTTTGGGAAGCTGAATGGAAGTTAAAAATGCAACCTCTTTTCTTTCAAAGCGTGTGATAACGAGCACAACAGAGTATTTTTTTCTTCTAAATTCAAATGAGCGATTTGTCAAGTCTAATGAATATGATTAAAGATGTGTCCCCGTCTGACCTTTTTCCAAGACTGAAAAGTCATGGATGCGTTTTACATTTAAATTTAGATCTCGTCAAAGAATGGCATTCCAACCTCCCACCAGTGAAGACAAAATCGAAGGTCCTTCTCAAGAATAAAAGATGAATACTGTTACATGATGTTTCCGTCTCTCAAAGGAGCTCCAAATCACAGCCCGTTTTGGGTGCCAGTTAGCGATGGCAGCGACAACAAAGGCTTTGTTTGAACGCAACTTTAACAATCCGTCGTGAAGAAGCTCCTTGACTCCACGGGGTCAACACAAAACATCAGGGGATAAAGAGATGTCATTATCGTGTCAGTTTGATTCACATTCCTTCATATTAACATCATCTTCATCTCAATCTGGTTTGTCACGCATACCATTTTGTGTCAAAAGCGGCTCTAGGAATACACTTCTTTGCTCATACACACTGCTCAGTTATTTAATTTTACTTCCTTTTTTTTTGTGAAAGGACTATTTGTGACTGCTATCCAAATAACCTTCTGGGCCACCATAGAGAGAGAGAGAGAGAGAGGGAGAATTAAATATCCAATGGCACATTGCTTGCGATTGGGAGCTGATGAGCATTTAGGGATTCTTCTCTTGTGCTCTCATTTGCATTGTGAGCAGAACCGGCCCCCTGTGGCTTTGCGTGAGAGGATAAGCATGCTGGTGTTGTAATGGGCAGTAGCCTACTCCTCTAATTGATTTATATCTGAAGCCCTACTGTACGGGCCTAAGCTGTGCTCTGAATCCTGATTCCGTCTTCTGATTCTTGCAATGGACCTGTTCACCTGGCCAGGCTTTTAGATCTCTTTATTGTTTTAATGACTGGTGACGGATGTCTGCTTTGTCTCTCTCTAGGTGCCCGTGAACAAAGTACTGAAGCCCCAGTAACTGTCTGTTTTATCCTTCTGGGGATTCGTCTGCCTGGATGTATGGCAGGCCCGAGACCCGTTAGTGGCCTGACATTTGGCACACAGCGGCTGGGGATGGTCCAACACATCATTTTTTTCAAAACCAATTTTAAAGTTCTACCTTCAACCCATCTGCCACGGTCATGTCCATCCTAGATTACGTTGCAAACAACGGCCCCATTTGTTTCCCTTGGCTGCATATGAGGACGTTAGCTTTTTGTCTAAATTCAATACGATGCACGATCACTCCATGCCATTGTGTGAGCATTTCACCGGTGGAACTTGGGGTAAGGCCACGCAAAAATGTTTTCCTTTTGTTACAGAAAAATCCCCAAAATGATTTGAAATATATAAATACATTGAAGAGCCAGGCCAAGCCCGATTCTAAACCCTTCATCTTTCAAAAACAAAACCTATATCCTGACCTGTGCATTGCTACTGACTCACAATCTTGTGTTGTTGATATATTGCAATTCAGCACCAGGAGGTAAATCAAAACCACAAACTAATACTTTAACTGTTGGATAACTGTCAATCAAGCTCATCAATCCGATTTACAATTTTAGAAAGATATTCGATATTAGCGCTCTGTAGTAAAGTTATATAAGACATAAAATGTCTGTTGCTTGAAAGAAAAACTGTGAGAAGAAATGTATTTAGTTAAGAATTGTCAACCTACCTCTTGGTAGGTTGATGATTAATTGCCTTAATTGCTTAGTTGCCTTAATTGATGAGTAATTGCCTTGATGATTCATTCTTGGTGTTTTTATGTAAGTTTGAAAAATAAATGATGAATCACCACATAAATACAAATGTTCTCTTGAACATATTCAACCGCTGTCTGAAGTTGAGCTGTTCAGACAGCGGTTGAATGTGTGTGGTGCTGAGGCTAGCATTGGCAACGCTGTTCAATGTATGATGTCAGGACACTGCCGCAACAGACATCCGGTATTGCCCCATGGATGTTTTCAGTATAAGAACAACCTCACATAGTCCTTGACAAAGAACCGTATGCTTTCACCCACTGAATATTTGATCATCTTCTTTGTTGACCTCGATATGGTGAATCGTGTTCCCCTCTGAATCCCAGCACCATTCTGGTTTGAACTTGTGGAATGGTTTCAGTCAGCATCTACAGAGGCTTCTACTTCCTGGCTTGCTATAAGAGACCATTCTGAGATCGCTGTGTGGTATGGTTTCAGTCAGCATCTACAGAAGATTCGTCTTGACTGCTTGTTGACTGTTGTTGAACTGTAAGGCTGTTAGTGACCATTCTGGGTGCAACTTGTGTAAGGGTTTCAGTCTGTGATCTACAGAAGATTCGTCTTGACTGCTTGTTGACTGTGGTTGAACTGTGAGGCTGTTAGAGACCAACAACAGCATTTTGGCAGAGACCAAACTGGAGGGGAGGTTACTCTGTGTCAACACTTTTGTTTGTGTACACAGAAGCTGACGCTTTTTGTAACCATGAGGTGCACTATGATAAGAATTGTTGTCATCACATCCAACTTGTGTAGCAATATATCTTAGTCAAAACTGACTTGTTTCATAATTGACTGTTATTACATTTTGGCAAGTCCCCCCTTTGCATGTATTTGATACTAAGCCATGATGCAAAATTGGCAAAACTCCAAATCGTAATTTTTTGTTTCCATCTTGTCATGATGCAGTTTGACAGATTTCCTCTGGAAATAACTCTCATCAGGTGTAAACTGTAGACACAACCAAATGCAAAGCAAATGAGACGGAAATCTCTAGCACTTAAAAACTCTGGCGACAACTGTGGGCCTTTTCTCAACACAATGCCAAAGATTTCCATAAACTTTGAGGAATGTGTGCGTGGTTGTGAAGTTGTGAAAGGAACCGACTTTTCTCTGATATGAAAGGATTATGGAGGACGGTCGCCATGGTATCTGTATGTCCAATATTACTGGTGTTCAATAAATCCTTGTTGTTGTGCTCCCTTCCTTGGACACGATGACTTTATCAAAATAGAAACATTCACTTTCATACTTTCAAAAAGTAAATTGAACCATTCGATTAAATATGAATGGAGCCATGAGGAAAAGCTTCGTCCCTCATTTCATGCTTTACTGGCAAGCATGATCTTTGACTTCCAGACTAAACGGGGGAAAATACATATTTGAAAAACATGGTGTAGGGTCTGTAAAATCTGCGGCGCAGCGCTGGAAATCTGTTAGCCCCCCTCACAGTGTGGACTTGCTGCCGCTTCCAATTTCCCCTTTGTCGCTCTGGCAGAATGATGATACATGTTGATCCACAAGTCTGATCACATTTGATCACCGACTTTTTCATTGTTGAGATGGCCACTTAGAATCTCTTGTCAGCCGGCTAAATGGATCCAGGTTCTCGGCTTCCTCCGTGGGTGTGCTGCTGTGTGCTAGACCTGTTCTGCTGTGCCTTCCCTTCACCCAGTGACATCACTGGGTGAGTAGAGAATGCGGGATTCTTACACATGGCATATGTGGTGCTTTGCTTCCACACATCACACAAAGTACATATCAGTTGTATTATCTTTGCCCTGCTGAATAGCATTATGGAGTACGTTGTAACTACAGTGTAAACATGCAGTATGTGATATATACTGCATGAAATAAAAGAACAATTGAAAGGTGCACCGCTGCAATTCTGTCACATAGTTGGCCTTGTCAGAAGTTGCCAGCGTTATGTAGTAGGCTCATATAAGAGCACCTAAGAGATACACACAAAAGTGATCTGTTTGTGTTTATTTCTCCTTTATCCCCCCTGACACCACAGACACAAGCAGACATGCCTAAATCTGCCTCTCCCCTTCTCTCCGCCCCTTCCATAGCTTAAAAACGGCTAGTAACATTCATTTTACATTCTGAACAAATGCCAAACCGAAACAGCAAAACAAACTAAATCACTGAAATAACCTTGTCGAGAGACAGAGAGAGAGAGAGAGAGATATGAGCCAGGCCACACAGATTACACAGCTCGACTCAACAGATATACCCAACCACCAGGGGTCGCTGTGGTCTAAAAGAGAGCACTTTGAAAAGCGTGTATAATGTGTTTCAGGTGTGGACCTACTTTAATGCGTGGATTTCTTAACAGGCGTAAATAGCTCATCTGTTTTGAATGTATCACGTGTGCACGTTCAAGTGTTAGTATAGAGGCCTCATAAATCAGTGAGAGGGACATCAGCAGTTCTGTTGGCAACAGCGCAGTGATGAGAGTTCCTGGCTGCCGCACACACGAGCGATGGGATGTTTTTTTTTTAATTGTGACTCCCAGGTTTAATGAGAAGATGTGACCACCCACTCACACACTCCTGAGGCCTATGAACTCGACGTGTTCTTTTGGACAGCGGCCAGCAGTGAATTAAAAAGAATAAAACGAATACAAATACAAAGCACGCTGTTGGGGGTGGATTGTATGCATACGTCCACAGTCGTTTTTTGTTCTATCTTTGTTTCTTTATTTTTGTGTCAATTATTAACAAGATGTTCTGGTTTAAGATGCTGAAGGGTATTAGACATATTTTCTTATCATTTGCTTTGGCGTTGAAAATGTGTTTGTTCAAGAGATCTTCAGAGCTGTAGAGAAATATTTTCTTTGTGAAGAGTGAATTTAGAGCTGCAGTCAGCCAGACTTTTGTTTCTGAGCACTTTTAAAGCCATTTCTACAAACAGTTCTGTCCATTCATGGTACAAGCGAAGACCCGCACTGAATAACAACGCACACTTATTACAACATTGTCACTGAATGCTAAAGCTAAAATCATCCGGAATATTATCCACCACCACACACTGTGGCGGTGGAAGAATCCCTCTTCAATGTGCTGTTATCTTTCCAGGGTCCATGAGAATAAAGGTGCGCGTGACGAGTGCAGGCTGGGCCTGTTCAGTCATTAGCAGCAGCTATAACCAAAGCACCTGTGTGGCGTTCACCTGGTGGCTGGTGTAGGACAGCTACAGGTTCAGGATCATGGCCAGGCTCATGTATTCACGGGCGGTCTCCGTTCTCCACCAGCCACAGAGCTCCAATCAGTGCGATTACCACAGGTTGCCAACATGGCTGCTCTGCCAATTGAGGGAGAGAAAGAAAGGGAGAGATGGAGATATAGGGAGGGGGAGACGGAGACTGAGAGAGATGAAGAGAGCGGAACCTAGAGAGTGATTAAGAGAGAGAGAGATGGAGAGCGAGAGAGAGAAAGAGATGGAGAGAGAGGGAGTTTCTGTTATCCAGAAACACTGAGGTGGTCTTCCAGTGGCAGGAAAGATGATGGATGGGCGAGGGGCACCAGGAGCTCTAAGATAGAGAGAGTATAGAATAGAGATAAGATGAGATGGTACTTTTTTTTTAATCCTAGATGGGTGTCACAGCAGAGTCAAGTACAGGACAGTAATAGTAATACATTTAAACAATACTGACAATTAACTAGACAATATTAACTATCTTACAAGACCAAAACTACACATTATTGACCATTACATGTACGTGTCTACAATGAAATAATTCACTGCACACACTACTCAAAATTGCTCATACAATCTTTTTAGTTTACTTGATTATTTGTCCTACGTTTAAACTGGTTTGACAACGTAGATAATTTCCCATGCAAACAATACCTTTTGGAATTGACTTGAGTCCGGGAGCGGAAGCTGCTTCCTCCTGGAGGAAACATGTTGGTGAATGGCTTGATAAAACCTATGGATGATGTCCACTGCGACACCAGCCTTCATGGGCCTCGCAGGCATTTACACGGAGAGGCAGACGAATTCTGCAATGCCAACGGACTGGACACGCCTGCAGGCCTTGTTATGAATACGGAGTGCATCGATTGGACGTTACATCTGGACAAACGCTGAGCGCACACCGCCGTGAATTAGAACAGGGTTCAAGTAAAGTTGGCTTGCCCTGTGCATGCGGCGCACGGTACCGGTGAACGATAGCGGTACACGACAGACACACATCTACACCTGTTCTCGCGTGTGAGCACGCACGCACGCGCCACGCTTCACATGCGTTGGTGATACCCAGGAAGCAGGAGCGCGCTCTCTACGGGTCGTAACACGGAGCCTCTTTTCACGGAGCCCAAAGCGCGCAGAGTGATTCCGAGCTGGGGAGATAGGGGCGGGGTCCACACGTCATGTCGTGCGATTCCCCCGGGGGGGGGGTAACATCGCCTCGGTTCGGCTTCCCTCTGAAAGCTATCGCTACTTTTCATGAGGGCTTTCCTCCCCCGGGAAGAGCAGAGGGGGGGGGGGGGGGGGGGGGGGGAGGAATCGCTTGAGAGACAAACACAGCGCGAGGGCTGAGCGGAACTGCTGCACAAAGCAAACGCGTTTATGCGCGCTGAACTCTCCTGTCCTTTCACAAGGGCAGGGGAGTGAAGGATCGGGGTGTCAGAGCCGTGATGGCTGCAGAGCGGGGCTCCTGACACCTTCACCTTGTCTGACTTACGAGGGCCCTTTTGTTTACGAGGGGCCCTACTACACCTTAACCTCTCCCTCGCCCACACACACACTCAATCTTACTCTATCTATGTCTCTCACACACACACACTCTCTCTCTCTCTCTCTCTCTCTCTCTCTCTCTCTCTCTCTCTCACACACACTTATCTTACACACACAATCTTCCTATATGTGTCTTGTCTCCATGCACACACTCACACACTCTCTCTCTCTCTCTCTCTCTCTCTCTCTCTCTCTCTCTCTCTCTCTCTCTCTCTCACACACACTTATCTTACACACACAATCTTCCTATATGTGTCTTGTCTCCATGCACACACTCACACACTCTCTCTTTCTCTATGTCGGTGCCAGTTGGACGGATTGTATTTGTCGTTTGTGCTTTTCCGGTGGCTCAGAATAAGCTTCAGCAATAAAGCAGTAAACCCAATCCATCTGGTACTTCTAACTCTTGTGTACAGTAGTTAAAACACACTCACACACACACACTTTTTGCCAACAGCTCAACAAACAGCTAACTTTCACATGCGTGTGTGCAGGAGAGCTGTTTGAGAGAGTGTGACAGGAAAGGTGAACGAGTGAGGAGATGGAGGAGACTTCTTTCTGTCACCAGAACACGGAACATTAGCACAGCGGGGTACATGTTGGCATCAAAGCGCAAGACAGTCTGATTGTCTCTTTTTTTCTCTCTCTCTCTCTTTCTCTTTCTCTCTCTTTCTCTCCCTCTCTTTCTCTCCCTCTCTTTCAAAGGCAATACACTTGAACTTTCTCTGTCTCTGTCTCTGTCTCTCTCTCTCTCTCTCTCTCTCTCTCTCTCTCTCTCTCTCTCTCTCTCCGGATGCTTGTACGGCCCCAGGAAAAAGTGCTGATGTAAACCTTATAAAACATTAAAATATAATCCAAATCGAAGGACCTGTTACACCTGCATCACTTCTCGTTCAACTGTCAGGATAAACAGTTAATTGAATGTCAAGATTATGACAAATTGCATGTGACAGATGTACCTACCCACACATTCTGTTTAACCACAATATTTTATTTATGCTGAAGGTACCAAAGAGAAATACTATTAAAGTATTTGAATAACTGTTTGACTCTTTGTAGTGTGTGTGTGTGTCTGAATATATGATAGGATTTGGTGCATGGGAAGAATAGACAAATATAAAAAAACAAACATCCTTTCAGAAAGAAAGCTGCTGTAATTTATATCATAACCCAATCGTGGTTCTACATTTTAGCATTTCCCCCCCCCCCAAAGGACACTAGATGGGTGATCCTCACAAACCACAGACGGCATTGTCCACAAAAGAGCGATGCAGGCCTCTCTTTGTTAAGCTGCATGATGAACACTGCGCTGAGCGGGCCGTGGAAGAGACGGAACGGGGAGCCGTGCCATCATACCCCCCCCCCCCCCCTCCCACACACACACACACACACACACACACACCCTGTCCAGGGGAGTTGAACCCCAGACCCTGTCCAGGGGAGTTGAACCCCAGACCCTGTCCAGGGGAGTTGAACCCCAGACCCTGTCCAGGGGAGTTGAACCCCATACCCTGTCCAGGGGAGTTGAACCCCATACCCTGTCCAGGGGAGTTGAACCCCAGACCCTGTCCAGGGGAGTTGAACCCCAGACCCTGTCCAGGGGAGTTGAACCCCAGACCCTGTCCAGGGGAGTTGAACCCCATACCCTGTCCAGGGGAGTTGAACCCCATACCCTGTCCAGGGGAGTTGAACCCCAGACCCTGTCCAGGGGAGTTGAACCCCAGACCCTGTCCAGGGGAGTTGAACCCCAGACCCTGTCCAGGGGAGTTGAACCCCATACCCTGTCCAGGGGAGTTGAACCCCAGACCCTGTCCAGGGGAGTTGAACCCCAGACCCTGTCCTTGCTCGTGAACAGTTCCAGCTCCCAAACACGTGGGCCTAAACACCCGCCCCCGCCTCTATGACGGATGGGCTCGCTGGTGATTGATAGGCCCCGCCCTGGCTGCTGTGACGCGCTGAGCCTCCGCTCCTCAGGAAACCTTCAGGCTGGAAGTCGAACTCTAAAAATAGCTGGGAGTGTTTGGCGGTGCTCCTACGGCCGCTCTTTAATCTGTGTTTGTGTGGGTGCTGTTGGGGGGGGGGGGGGGGGGGGGGGGGGGCATCGTGGTGTGTGTGTGTGTGGGGGGGTGGTCAGGACTGATGCACACAGTATGCATGTATTCAAGGTGGGGGCGTGCATCGTGGTGTGTGTGTGTGTGGGGGGGTGGTCAGGACTGATGCACACAGTATGCATGTATTCAAGTGATGTGTGTGTGTTTGTGTGGGTGCTGTTGGGGGGGGGGGCATCGTGGTGTGTGTGTGCGTGTGTGTGTGGGGGGGTGGTCAGGGCTGATGCACACAGTATGCATGTATTCAAGTGTGTGTGTGTGTGTGTGTGTTTGTGTCATCCTGAATACATATTGCCTGTGTGTATTTAATGGCTGTTTTCACCTTTAGTGAATTATGCACAAATGCAGAGTTAGTTCATTTCTCTGACGAGTATATAATATATTGTATAGTTGTGTGTGTGTGTGTGTGTGTGTGTGTGTGTGTGCGTGCGTGCGTACATATATATGTATGTGTGTGCACTTCTACTTCTACGCATACATGGATTTTTTCCCTATAAATATTTAAAATGATGGATCAGCAAAAGGTGTGTTATTCATGGAGTTCATCCACTTGTATGGTGTATCTTTACCCATGGGGGCAGTGGTTCTTACTTCCCCCCCCCCCCCCCCCCCCCGCTCTGTAATAAACCCAGTATGCTTCAGATAAACCACAGCATCTGTTAAACAGCAGGGTGACTGAGCACACACACACACACACACACACACACACACACACACAAACTACCATTACCCACAGACCCAGGCACAGCGGGCCTATCTTAAACACCTGCATGACCAGATAAGAGAAAGAATGGGAGGCCTGGGATTAACCCATCCACTGGGGGAAAGGAGCAGGCGGGCTCCTTCACACGCAGTGGGGCGGCTGTAGGGGCCATGACTCCCACTACAGCACATCACCTTACCCCCTTCGGTTAATGAATAAATACACCAATGCATTCATACATTCGGTAATGCACGAATCAATTGGAATGCCGAAGGACGGAGTGGCTTGCATCTACCGCACGCTTCATCCACAACGCTTCGCCTCGTGGGTACGCTATGCAAGTGTTTCTCTGATCCCGTAACTCAAACATCCATTTCCGTTCGATTGTTTTCAGGACCTTTATTGTTTACCTACGGAAGCCTATGAGTCGAATGTAAAACACATAAGGATTTGTTTGGCCTCTGGCTCCGGCCCTGGATGTCATACTGATGCGGTATGGGCGAGATAAGAACTTAATCTCAACGGGCGTTGGCGAGTCGTTAAACTGAATATGTCCGATCAGTTTGAAAAGAAACGGTGCTTCTGTCCTGATAGAGTTGTTACACAATGTCCCTTTATAGCTCAGGGCGTACCGTCTACAATCATACAGATGGGGGGGGGGGGGGAATCCTGACTTCCTGTGAATTCATCTTAACATCTCTACAGAGGGGGGGGGGGGGGGGGAATACAAAGGTATACTAAAATGTTGAATAAACAAACAAGGCTTTACAAACCATTCATGTCGCTTTTATTGTAGAGTAACATTGCATACAACTTGAGGATTCTCCACATGCCTTATATAGATGATAGAATTACAGAGAAAAATCGATTGATTATGGTCGGTTAGAATATAATACAATCAAAATTAATGTTCACTTAGGTGAACATTTATACTTGTCTGTTAAAGGCTTCTCAGGGGAGATGCGTTCATACTTTTAAAATAAACACATTATTCATTTGATTCATAATTCCTCACAAAGTTTTGTGGCAAAAGCACTGTATAAGTCACACAGTTAGCCGAAGTATGTGTCAAGCAAACTTAATGCTGTGATGATCAACAAATGGCAACAACACCCTGAGTCAAAAGGTTGTGTACTTCACTATTAATAGCTTCGGGAATCAACCTGCATGGAAAATATGGCGGACTCGAAACTAGAAAAAAGACCGATACGTTTATGAGGTGCAGGCATGCACCTCATTGCAATAGGTCAACAATACCGTGTGCATGATCGCGTTTCGAACAGTCCACAAGCTGCAGTGACTACATTGTACCCTGTCGAAATAGCTGCGGTGGACAGCAGTCCATCAGCCAATGCAAAGATGACGGTTGTTGTTTTGAGTATAGTAAGGCCTTTAGTCTCACGCCAGCAGAACCACAACTGTCTGTGATCATAACACACCAGTGCAGTTTGGTGTGTCACCGTCCAGACGGGGCTAGGCGGCCGTAAGGTAGACCAGCGGTTTATGACGACGTTTTCATGACGTGAGTCTGAGTTTCAGCCTCGGCTGACCCTCTGGCCCAGAAGATAAGGAGATAACCAAGAAGTAGAAAAGTCAAAGACAACATTGTTACTGCGGATTAGGATTGACATTTAGAAATGTATAGAAAAAAATATATACATAGATAAATCTTGGTTCACAGTTGACTATATATAGACTGGATGTTTCCAGTTTTATATTCTCATCATGACTAGCTGCATGTGTTAACCTTTACGTTGTATGTTAATTTGTACTGTTTGGACTAGTCTCTAACTTGTTGAACTCCACAGCTGAAGTTCGGATGAGCTTCATAGCAACCACCCATTAGGCCAGTTCAGACCAAACATGGAAAAATACACGGTTTTAGAATTCTTTCATAGAACGATCCCATTAAAGTAGACATTTCACATCCAAACGACGAGACCAGTTCCAAAACCGTTCTTGTAGTAACATCACACATCTAGGTTGCATTTAGGGATTCTGTAGTGCCGGCTGTCTGCACTGGAGTCTGATTGGCTGAGAACGACAAGTCTAGTTTTAAGTGTTTTATTCTAATATTTGACAGGTTGAATCTTGAAGATCGGTTGAGATACAACTGGAGACCTTCTAAAACTGCAGTTTGAAGTCAGGTCCTTTCTCGTCTTTATGGTCTGAACTGGCCTTTAAATGTGACACAAACCTTTTTGTCACCATTATACAACTGTTCACATTGCACTTCCAAGTTACCATGAATTTACACTGTACGGATTTACGAACGAATCCCGTGTAATCCATGCGATCCATGTGATTGCAAGAGGACTCCTTCCCCCCCAGTAGACCCAGGCGACTACGGTTCTGACAGCAGATGAACATCACACACTAAATTACGAGCCAGGGTGTGGCTAAAGGCCAACATCATTGAGGCAAATCCCTTGAGAAATAAATACCTGTCAATCAGGAACATCGGGAGCACTTGGCAGGTCGCTGTTACAACCACCCCTACCCAACCCCCTTTTAGGTCCAAATTTCATATTCTCCTCAAGTCTCGTCAATGATTTAGAATGACCTTCCAGTCGTTCTGCCCCTGTCTCTCTGATGGGACCATACACCCCAGAGGACACAAAATAAAGAGAGAGAGAGAGAGAGAGAACTAGAGAGGAGAGAGAGAACGAGAGAGAGAGAGAGGGAGAGAGAGAACGAGAGAGAGAGAGAGAGAGAGGGAGAGAGAACGAGAGAGAGAGAGAACGAGAGAACGAGAGAGAGAAAGTGCAGCTGATGCTTTCAAATTCAACCACTCATGGCCAAATGCAACCAATTCTCACAAACACATCCACTCATTGCAGATTGGGTAAAAAAAATAGAAGAATTTAATGTTCTTTTGCTCGTCTATTGTTCTTTTTACCGCATGGTTCTGTTCATCTGCCCACCATCGTTTCTTTCTTTCTCTTTTTCTCCCTTTCCTTCTATCGTTCTTCTTTTTTTCCTTCTTTTCTTTTCCCTCTGAGAGCGAGAGCACACAAAGTGAGTGCCGTTGTTTGCGTCCCTGTGTTGTGTGTGCAAGTGGAATTTAGAGGTTGGCTTTTTATTGTCTCTGTGGCTTTTTTTTTGTTCAGTATGATTTGGAGAAAGTGACTGTTATCCCCCAGGGAGGAAAACAGAGGATGCTCTTCCATACTCATACACAGCGGTGGGCAGGGGGGGGGGGGGGGGGGAAACAAGACATAGGAAAATGAAATAAGAAGCTAGTGCACAGGGACCTGTTTAGCTAGTCACATCCGTCTTTGTGTTTGAGTCCTGGGCTGCTTAGTGTGCTGAACGTAAGCACAGAGTAAAATGAAACGCAAAGATGCATTATGGGATGTAAGAAACGGATAATTCAAGGCTTTATTTGTTGTGTTTAATTTCCCCCCCGGGGAACGGTCTGCCCTGCAGCATTAACCTTCAAGGGCTAAAATAGGAAGCGTTTCTCCCCCCCCCCCCCCCCCCCCCGGTGCTACAAAGAGGGAGAAGAATCGCCGGTGGATCGTACAGGCACGGGGGACGTTGTTCACCGTGCAGCCTGGGTTTGGCCTCGCTCACCATGGCAACCGGAGGCGCTCTGCTGAGCCGAGGCCAAACGATGTGCGGCTCCAGCCGGTACGACCACTGAGGCCCCGTCCTCCTTCTAACGAGTCCGGCAGGGACCCCGGTTCTCTCGGGGCCGCCCAGGACTCTGCCCTCAGGGTCACGACCCCAAGATGGGAGAGAGAGGACGCTTTTTAAATGGTGAATGGCCCAGGGGGTCCAACAGGGGTACGAGTCCGCTATATATGTCTGCTAACATGTTTTATTACACGGCTTTGTTGAATACTCTATGCTGATTGGCCAATTACGGCGTTCTATGGTCTGTTATTTCTGCATAGCAGACGGCTGCTAGCCATTAGCCGCTAAACGGTTTGACTGCTCGAGGTCAATCGAAATGCCGTGCTCAAGTCTTTTCCAAGCAATATTCAGATTTGAACAGGCCCATTTTCTCATATAAACTCATTGTTGCCTTTTGGATATCTCTTCCCCAATATGTCTAATGAGCTTTATAGTCTTTTGTTTTCAGGGCGCGTCGAATTGCCTGACTGTGGTCCTCCTAAAAGGGGATATTCTCTGCTAGCAGTGAGCATTACCTTTAATTCAATGGGGATGCAAATCGGCACAAGCAAATGGCCAAAATCACCCTGTAGCGTGGCTATGTCTTGTTACTCTTAACTGATTTTTGATTGTGAGACAATTGTTTGTGGATGAAGCCATTCAGTTTAGCCCCCCCCCCCCCCCCAATGCAGCGCACTCCATGTTAACAGACGCTCCTCAGCTCTGTCTGTCTCAACGGTATCTACACCCACTGGCTGGGCTCCTTTCAGGTGGGGAGTCAGGTTAACAAACGACAGACCAGGGAGGAGTCAATCACGATGCCCCCCCCCCCCCCTCCCGGTACGACATGTCCTACAGCCAGGGGCCTATGATTCATTCCCTGGCTGTTTTCTGTTAACTCGGCTCTTTCAAGACCATCCATTCTACAGCGCCACCCTGTTTCCCAGCATGGTGTTCAGGGAGCCGGACCCCTCCCCTCTCTACCTACCTAATACAATCTATCTACCTGGGTTCTGTGGGTTCACGCGTGTGCTATTGGGAGGAAGCAGCTGTCTTCGTCACAGGAGAAAACCAAGTCCAGCTCTTTGTCATCGGTGCCGTTGCTCGCCATTTTTTTCTGAT
>JACYXH010000839.1:0-57500 GCA_026745465.1 Lota lota
CAGGCTTGAATACATCACTCTCAACTGCAACTGATACTGAGCGAGAGAGAGAGAGAGAGAGAGAGAGATAGAGAGAGAGAGAGAGAGAGATAAAGAGAGAGAGAGAGAGAGAGTTAAAGAGAGAGTGAAGGGAGAGAGAGAGATGGTAGAGAGGAGGTACATAGAGTTGCGGTAGAGAGTTGGTAGAGATAGTCAGAGGAGGTAGAGAGACAGAGATACTAGTGTGAGTAAAATGGTTGAGAGAGAGAAAGTAGAAGAGGGGAATTGTAGAAGAGAGAGGTGTTAGGGAGAGAGCGAGATCGTCGACTCACTGAAAAGAAAAGATTGATGACACCTGAGATTGAACATTTAACATGTTCAATCTGTCTACACATTCAGATATGATCATTATAAAAATTCATAGAGGTTTCTCATTAAGTTTCTTGCCTCTGGTTGGTTTCCAGGGAAACTGGAAGGGTACAGTTCAGACCGGCTTCTACTTCTATTGTTTCCTTAGCACCAACATCACCACTGAATGACTTTTCTCTCAGCTCACCAGCATCACGTTACCAGCAGAAGATGGTTGCTCACCTCCAATTGTGTGCCCCCTTTGTTGTCCCAAGTCACGTTAAAAGAAAGTCAGAGTGGTTGCTGATGTAGTCTTTGTCCGCAGAATCCATCTTAGTGATTGGATTACATCGTTATTCTTTTATATTTCTTCAAACGTCTGGGTTAAGCACCAGCGAGTTAACAAATGTGTTTGTTTAGTATCTTCCTTCATCTGTGTCTCTTCACACAGGCCAACGCTGTATAGACTTCATATGTATAAACACTTCATATAATTGATAAATATACAAATCGGTTACAGCATTTTTTTTCAAACCAATATCACAATGTCACTGCATTAGTTCAGTAGACCAACTGTCAGGGGTCGTAACCGGAACAACCCAGACACGTTTGTTGACATTCGACCAATCATCATCATTTCTTCTACTACGTTTTGTTCATATCAGTGGTGTTCAGTTGGCTGCATGGTTGGTTAACATGGTTACAGGGGGCGGGCCATCTTCCAAGGACCAATGAGCACCAAGCAACTTTGTAAGGCTTGACCTTCAGTTGTCCCCCGATTGGCAGTCCCATGAGGGATGTCAACTTTGACAAGGTTGTATGTCACAGCCTCTGTTGTTTTGAAGGGTATTGAAGAAAACTTCTGTGTGTAATGGAGACTCTTTCTATTGGAAAGGACATAGAACGCGACTTCTTTAAGTAAAGCCCCCTGTGGGAACGTTTGCCCTTTCTGATAGTACTCTACGGTACAAACAAACGTCTTTCTGTCAAGACTCTGGGCTTATGATGAACAGCCCAGAGGGCGAACGAGGTTAATGTCATTGCCCTTTTTGGGTAAAACAAGGGCAGATTTAATTGAGAAAGAAACCAGGGGGGAACAAAGTTGATCTCAAAACCGAATCATGGGGTAATACTCGTAGGAGCCCCTACCAATGAATACAGAGGAGATAAAGGGTGTTAGTTTTCCAGACCTTTCTGGGCAGTTGTTTGATGGGACCCGTTCAGCCACCCAGCTTGTCACATCCAGAAGCCCACAGTGGATTGAAGCAGCCACAGAGCCCTCCGAAGGCAATTACTGTTTGGCCCGACCCCGGCTCTGAGTGTTGTGGTGGCAGGGATGGGAGACTCTGGCCGGGCCTTACGTGGTCAGGGTGATGCAGTTTAATATGACCCCCACGTATCGTGGGGCCGAGGTCACGTGGTTTTGCTCATTGTTGGCCAAGAAATAATAAAGCAGTGTCAGTCTCATATCATTTAATTGGTTTGGCTGAAACCACCCCCCGTTCTCCCTCTCTCCCCTCTCCCCTCTCCCCTCTCCCCGGTCCCTTCTCCCCTCCTCCCTCCCTCCCTTCTCTCTCCCTACTCCTCTCTTCCGCTCTCTTCTATTCATTACAGCGTCCTTTGCTTTGAACACCCTCAACATACATTATCACGCACACACACACCATCATCACACACACACACACACACACACCATCACCGCGCACACAACACACACACACACACCATCATTACACACACACACACACACACACACCATTACCACGCACACACACACACACACACACACACACACCATCATCACACACACACACCATCATTACCACGCACACACACACACACACACCATCATCACACACACACACACCATCATGAGGCACACACACACACAAACACGCACACATAAATGCACACACACACACACACACACACCATCATCCCGCTCACACACACACACACACACACATATTCTCACACACAAACACACACACACTCACTCTTATTTATGCTATCCAGTATTTCTGTTATTCTCTTTCTGCCTTCCTACCTTGCTCGGCCGGGATTGTAACTCTCAACTGGTATTATCTGGTTGGCGTTTGGAATCAAATTTGGCCCGGACTCAAGTGGATACTACACAGAGAGATAGAAGGAGAGAGTGAGTGAGAGAGAGAAAAAGAAAGAGAGAGAAAGAGAGTATACAGATAATGTATAATATATAGTGAGAAAGTTACAATTGCACTACTGCTCTCTTCAAAATTGCACACAGCAAAAATATCACATTTTCCGTATACTTGGCACTTTATATTCAGTTTGTTACCTTACCATTTCCATTTTTTCTCTTCTATTTTGTGTAGTTTATATTAAAATGTGTATATTGTCATTGCATTACATGGTTAGAGAGTGGGGTGTGAGCGAGAGAGACTCGTGGTGTAACCGCTGCAGAAGAAGTGCTGCTCCTCTGAGATTATTAAAACATTTCTACTTCGTTGAAAAACTCCATGGGTCTGGGAAATGTTAATTACGCTAATCCTCCACGTAATTGTGCCGGCAGCTGCTGGGAGACCATTTGATTGAGCCCGTAGAAGTACATCTTGCTATCCTTCGTGTCTGACGAAAGGTACTTCCTCCCTTATCTGTGTTGTTCTGCTTGCTCGTCTTTCATTCGGTCTGGGGGTGTCGATATGGAACTCATGTCGACAGACGCCATCATAGAGCGGCTTTGTTGCTCGTCTCATGAAGGTTCAGCCTTTGTCTCTCAGCATCCTCCCAACCGTCCTTTGTTAATGTTTTGACAGCGGGAACACACTTCCGGTTTTCCGGAAGCATCTCCCCGTCCTTGATGGGATCAACGCAGAGGGGACCGAGATCCACGTGGTACTCCCCCAAGGTTCGATGGGAACCGATGGGAACGCAGAGAAAAAAACAACAACAACAACAAGCACGTCCTGGCACCTCAGTTGATCTGGATTGTGATCCTGAGAAGGAAGCTGATGAGCCGTGTGTCATTGCGTGTGCCGCGCTCGAGGAGTGCTGTGTTTGAACGCTCTTGCGTTCGGGCCAATCTGGGTCGCGTCGTGCTCTCCCGAAACACTCCGAAGCAACCTCTCTGACTCCGCTGTGTTTCTCCGTCTGTGAGGTGGTAACAGGGCGTCTGCAGGGATCTCTTCCAGACGAATCGGGGATTTGCTCAGAGCTGTCAGACGCACCGTGGCGGTCTCTGTAGGCGTTGCTCTTGTCTCCGCTGGGTTACAGCAGGTCAAGGCTGTGTTTGTAGCCGGGTCATTCACTCAAACACGGAGAGAGAGAGAGAGAGAGAGAGAGAGAGAGAGAGAGAGAGAGAGAGAGAGAGAGAGGAGAGAGAGAGAGAGAGAGAGAGAGAGAGAGAGAGAGAGAGAGAGAGAGAGAGAAGAGAGAGAGAGAGAGAGAGAGAGATAGAGAGAGAGAGAGAGAGAGAGAGAGAGAGAGAGAGAGAGAGAGAGAGAGAGAGACAGACAGACAGACAGACAGAGAGACAGAGATGTTGTGAGATGTTTATGAGGTCCATCAGGATGAAACGTTTGCTCGTGGCTTCCTTCCTGGTTTAGACACACACACACACACACACACACACACACACACACACACACACACACACACACACACACACACACACATGCACTGCCATACACACACATTACATTATACACATTATACATTCACTCAAACACATACGCACACACACGGACACACGCACACACACGCACACACACACATAGATACACACACATGCACTCACATACTCTGACATACACACACACACACACACACACATCAATAAGATGTAAGGGGAAATAATGAGGAATAAAATATAGGGCTTGTCTCAAACCCTCTACAGATAATTCAAAAGTAGGCTTTTTATGCAACATTTATGTGGATGGATTTTACAATTACTTCTCTTTTTATCAGGCCAGAGTCTTTAATATGTAAAAATAAAATCCATCCCAGTTCGGTTTAGCTGTTTCTCTCTGCAAACGAAGCTCTAGGAACGGACCCTTTCCTCACAAAACCGCCCACATATACAAACCTTATGAATAGCTACGCATTCTAACCAACTTACAGTGAATTCAGATACAGCATGCGATAGGAGTTAGGCATCTAGTTCTAGGATGCTTACCGGTAGGCTGTGAACACCAGGACAGATCAACCCCCCCCCCCCCCCCCCCCCCCCCCCCCAACCACTACCACACTCTCCTTCCCCCTGCGTTCTCTGAACACATTTGTACACTGTTTGGCAACATGGTCCGAGGACCAGGAGACATGATCACATACTGATAACAGTGAAAGCGACTCCATTCTCCTTCTTTTCCTCTTCAGCCTCTGCCTGTGTGTGTGTGTGTGTGCGTGTGTGAGTGTGTGTGTACGTGTGTGCGTGTGTGTGTGTGTGTGTATGTCTGTGTGTCTTCCTGTGTGTGTGTGCGTGTGTGAGTGTATGTCTGTGTGTGAGTGTGTCTTCCTGTGTGTGTGTTTGTGTATGTGTGTGTGCGTTTTTTCCTCTGTGTGTGTGTGTGTGTGTGTGTGTGTGTGTGTGTGTCTTCTTGTGTGCGTCCACCCTGCCCACCCCGTTGTGGGAACACAGCATGGGTTCCTGGCCATTATCAATAAACTGTTAACACTTTGTCCCGGACTGGAGAGCCTTTCAGTGCCCAGCGAGCCAAATGGCTCTTCTACTGAGCTGGGTTTCACACACACACACACACACACACACACACACACACACACACACACACACACACACACACACACACACACACACACACACACACACACACACACACACACACACACACACACACACATTTCTATTCCAAAGTTTCAAAAGGATTTGCAATGTGTTCATTGCGAGAGTATGGCTGTGATTTCTATGTTATGGTGGTTTGGAACGAGCGTCTTGTGATATTTGCGAGAGAAAGCATTGGATCCACTATTTAGTCTTTTGGTCTCGTCACATCGTCCCGCGTCCAGTTCATCTGTGGTCCGCAACTCGCACGATCGGCTGCAGTCACTTGTCTTCACTCACTGTAATAAAGATTATTTATGATGACAGCGCTTGGGCTTGAACATATAGCCAATACGGCTGCCAGTGGTCCACCGTAGAGCAGACAGAGTAGAGGGTACTTACACCAAATTGTTGAAATTACCTTGAGATCAATGTATTTGATTAAATCGATTTCTGGAGTTGTACTTCCTACCACACGTGTTGCACCGTGGTTAATATGTGTGCAGGCATCCCGTTAACATGATGTGTGTGGTGGCTGTGGAGACGACTTGATGGAAGGAAGCCCGGTTGTTACGTGGGATGAATCTGTAACCGGGTGTTTCGTTCATGTGTTTAGCCAGTCCAGGAAACCATCACAACTGACACGGTTCAGGTCCGCTTTGACCCCCCCCCCGTCCCCCCGTCCCCCCGTCCCCCTGTCGTCTGCAGTCCTGCGGGGATTCCTTTATTCAACCCAGGGCCAAATTGCTCAGCTCAAGATGATAGAAGAAAGAGAATAAAGAATTGTTTCAGTTCAAAATATAAAACACAAACCTGCCGCCTTAATAATAGAAGAGTGGAAAGAGAGAAACATTGATGAAGGGACCAAGAGCAACTGTAACAGGCCCCTGCATTGATTTTTGACAAAGTAGTTGAATACTGTAGTCTGTTTTCCGTGCTCCTTTTGGTCACGTTGAATATGGCAGACTCTTATTTGGAGGTGTATAATTTGTACTGGAGCGGACGTTGGCATTTGTGAAGGACACACGGGCCTCCTTAGTGATGTCACAACACCAGAGGAACAGGGACAGCTCAGGTGCCCCAGTGGGTCAGTCTTCCCCCACTCTGTCTTGGCTTGGCTCCACGGATCCACGCACGTGCTCCTCCAGTACACTCCATCCAATTCGCTCATCAGTTTAGTATTGATCACAAGGGTGCCGCTGCACCTTGTGATCAATCTTCCACGGCAGCGCTTCGGAGAAGAGTGAGGAGAGACGAGAGGCTTATTAGCCCGCAGTGGAACACGGCCGGGTAAAGTACGAAGCAGGTCAGGCAATTCTCTTAAGATGGCTTCACTCTCACGCCCCCGGCCCAATGCGCCGACCAAATTGTAAAGAGTCATTTTCACTTTTCCACCTGACACTGATGGTTGGCACCAAGGACAGTTTGACCTTTCGTGTGGTTTTGGACCAGGAGTAATTCCCCCCCCCCCCCCCATTTCAAATCTGTGACCACAAACCCATGTAGTGTTCCTTTTTCATCGTTCCTGCCACAGACGAAAGGTCTGCGGCAAAACGGGGTCCAGCGGGACTTCCGGGCCTGGCGCTCTCTGTCAAGCTCCGGTCCGTCTGGCACCTGCCACTCACGCGCCGGGACGCACGTCAGCCCGAGGTCAGGGGCGGCCCCCCCCCTCCCGCCGCTGTGCTCATTGAGGCCGGGCGTGTTCCCGTGTCCGGTCGTCGTCGAGATAACGTCGTGTTCGCGTGAGATTGGATTAGAAAACGTAGCATTTCAAATCGAGTGATTGTCATTCGTTTGCCTGAACGGAGACGCAGCAACGATAACAATGGGATCCATGAATACATTTGTGTTGTTGTGAGTGAGGTGTTTGTTTTCATTTCATTCAATAAATCGCATGGTTGAGATAACAAGGGAATAACGCTTGCTTGGTGAGTGGTGCAAAGGCTGGGGGAAGCTCTGTGCTTCAGCACGCAGCACCCTGCGTGGAGCCTAAGATGCCTGGAGCTGATGGCGACCGGTCCTGCTTGCTTGGTGTCCTTGAAACACAGGGACCACTGATGTATCTGTTCTGAGAAGGCTTTCGGCTGCTCGGATTTCCATTAAACAGGGTTTAATGTACAGAGGTGGTTGTTCAAGAAGTGTGACGTTGAGTTGCACTTTTTGATCGTGTGCCTCACTTTTTGTAACACTTAGAGATGTGTGTATTCTGTTTGGAAACAAAACAACACCTTTTTTTTATGGCGTGGACTTACAAAAGAAGGGGTTTAATCTGTGCAATGATCACCATCACTAATGGCACTTTCTCTATCATTCACAGATGCGAAATCGAGAGCTCTAGAGCCATCAGGTAAGAGTCATTTTCCCCACCTTGCCCGTAACTCCGTGTTTAACCACAGCACGTTCCACAGACAGCACCTCACTCTTCAGTCACTAACGACCCCCATGTCCACATCCTGACGCCACAATCATGGCTTCGCCGTTCCATTCGCCTCAGCCTGTCATAGGGCTTCACCCATGAGCATCTCTTGAGCAAAAGCAGCGATGAACACACGCACGTATTGCGTTATCGGTCCACCGAGGCCGCTCAAAACGGATCTTACGGTGAATGGCTGACATTCACCCGTTCACACACACAGGAAGACGCTGAAGGCCCTGTCAACAATGCACTCCATTAGTCATTGTATTGAACCACACGCAAATAGTATAATCTCCTGTCAAATACAGTCAAATTAAGGATTCGTGATCATCAATTTATTTTTCACTTACAGCATACATCCTTTCCACACCAAGGTCAGCTTAGCAGAATTTTTTTTCCATAAACTAGAAGAAACAGTGCAAAAATGTATTTCTCGAAGACATCTTTAAAGTGAGGTGATGAGTCACTGTGGTTTCTTCCTTCCCATTTGAGTTGGATCGCAAACCTTTCTGTTTCCCCTGGTCCTTTACAAACACCATTTCTTTGTAACATTTCTGTGGATGCACCTGACAGGACACTCACTGGTAATGTGTTGTGGTTTTACTGATGTGTTGATATAAACTTAATAGCTAAGCCAATCACCCCAAACAGTAAATTCAAAGGCGGCTAGATCTAAGCTTCTATTTGGAAATATTACAACAAAATATTTTCCAATTCTTTTCTAAATAATTATTATAATTGTTCATTATTAATTAATGTATAGGCTGTTGTTTATTTGTCTTGATATCCCAGTCAATGTTAGAGTTTAAAAGACAGAACAAAATATCAGATGAAATATTATGGCTGGAGCCAATCAGTCAACAATAAGGGCATTCGTAGTGTGATTTCAGGGCATATCATTTGCATCTTTATCTTAACTCAAGGCAGCACTGTAGATTGTACAGCAGCATTATAGAATACTGTTGAATACCTGTTATTGATTCTGATCAATAACAGGACACCTCTGCCTTTTAGCAGCTGTACATCAATACGCTACGAATCCAGCAATAACGGTCAAATACAACATCGACCAGCTGTTTCCTCGACAACGCCAAAACAACAGCCCTAAGCACTGTGGAAGGATATTTACATTTCAGCTGATTAAAGAGATAAAAAAAACAATAATCTTGCCCTATAGCTGGCTTTGAAATTAGAGTAGGGAATTTGGAAATATTAACTGCCACAGTCACAACCTATAGATTTAAGCAATAAGCCACTTTAGGCCATTGTTTATAGTTATTTTAGAACAGCAAGTGGGCGTTGTGAGGCACGACACTAACTAAAGCGGTAACCATAGACTACCTTGTAGGAATAAACACATAGCCACATCAAAATTCGATAATTTGTTGACAACAAATCATCATTCTTCCGCCCAGCAATATAGTTCCACAATACAGCAAAATGGTTGCCAAGCAACACAGGCTAGCATACTCTGAGATCGGCGGCGCATTAATACTCAAAAGGAATTGTTACGAGGTCACAGGTGTGTGTTTATACAGCACGTTTTTACAACGGCTTCGAGCCAATCACAATCAAGGTCCTGAACCATCCGTTTTGAACCAACCAGACATGTTTTGAGAACAAACGCCGGCATTGACCGGCGTCACTTCTACACTCCAAGGCCAAACAGAAAGAGACTGGGTTTTAAAGTACAGTTGGATCAAATATAACAACGCTAATACATGCCATTTGGTTGATCTTTTTTTAATTCAGAGGCATCTCACAATAATGTGAGGGAATGTGTTCACTAGCATGGGGAAACCCAGTGGGACATGGTGATTTGCAGTATAATTCCCTTCCAAATGAACACTTTGTTTGCAAACAGAATCCCTCATTGGAACAGAATGATGCCTTCAGTGGCCTAATAAACAGCTCCCACATTTGAGAGTCGATTTTGGCTTGTACAGTGTTGCCCTCTGAAGATTCGAGGCAACACACAACAACACAGCCAAAGCATGGCTGAATATTAGGGTATTTACTGTACTGTACTGTTGTGTAGAAAGGGGTAAGGCCATTCAATGTTGTGAATGTAAAGGTAACTTGAAAAATGTAAATAGATCATGGTTTGGCTTCCTGGCTCCTTAAGAACTGTGGAGAATGAGATATTCCAAACCTCTCTCACTTATTCCAAGAGGGAAAAGCATCAACATATGAGTTGAGAAAGTACCATGTGGTCGAAATGACCTTTTCCAACCCCTTGGGGGTCTGCTCAGTACAGGCTTTTTCCCCATGCCTTGACAATCACTCACCAAGATGAGATTGTTTCTGGTAATTTCCTTAATGCATGCAAATGAGGCACGTCCTTAAGTTTGCCCATTTGGTTTCCGACAGACATTTATACTATAGTACTTTTTAGTGGGGTTCACACAAAGCTCTCTCTTTCTCTTTCTCTTTCTCTTTCTCTTTCTCTTTCTCTCTCTCTCTCATGCTTTCTCTTTCTCTCTCTCTGCTTCTGTCTGTCTCTGTCTCACTCTCTCTCTCTGCCTCTCTCTCTCTCTCTACTCTCTCTCTCTCTCTCTCTCTCTCTCTCTCTCTCTCTCTCTCTCTCTCTCTCTCTCTCTCTCTCTCTCTCTCTCTCTCTCTCTCTCTCTCTCTCTCTCTCTCTCTCTCTCTCTCTCTCCTCTCTCTCTCTCTCTCAGAGGCCCTCTCTTGCCTATTCATGGCCATTTAATGAGAGCCCTGAGTACAGAATTCTAATTTTGTTTGCCTGCACACTTGCAAAATAAGTGGAAATGACCCGCAATGGAAGCTCTTAAGCACTCTGCCACCTTTACCATCTCCGAGAGGCAGGGAGTGGGTCATTTTTTGGTTTAGCATTCACTTGTGGATAATGATAATTCTGCTTATTGAGCTTCCCTCAACCCTGCTCCCTGTTTACGCTCTCGTCCATGTTTTGCTCCCGTCTCTATTATCTCACCTTGTTTTTCCTCTCTCGCTCCCTCTTTCACTGTCTCTCTATTATCGTTCTGTTTTACCCCTCTTTCCCTCTCTCTTCCTCTCTCTCTGTCTCTCTTTCTAAAGGTTCAATCTCTTTAAATCCTACTGTGTTATTCCTCTCTCCCTCTTTCACATTGTCTCTCTATTATCACTCTCTATCTCTTTCTAACAATTCAAGATTCTCTCTCTTTATCACTCTCTATTATCTCATTTATATCCCTCTCTCTCTCTTTACCTCTCTCGCTCTCACTCTCTCTCCATCTCTCTCTCTGTCCATCTCTCTCCATTGTCCGTCCTCATATGCTTCTCGCTTGGCCTTTCACCTCTACCGTAAGAGGATAAGGGACAGTGCACAGTGTGTGTGTGTGTGTGTGTGTGTGTCACTCACCGTCGCCATCCCCCCCCCCCCCCCCCCCAACCCTCCTGTCTCCCACCTCTCAGCTGCCAACTGTCTTGTTGTCTCAGAGGTCAGGGCTGAACACTCAAACACATCACCCTCTCCCTCTCTACCCTATCCTCATGTTGATGCATCCCTCTCTCTCTCTCTCCACCTCACTTTACTCTACTGTAAACTCCCTCTCTCCTTTGCTCTACTCTGGAGTCTCTCTCTCTCTCTCTTGCTCTCTCTCTACAGTAGCCTCTCTCTCTCTTCTCTCTCTCTCTCTACTCTTCAGTAGTCTCTCTTTCAATCCACTCTCTCTCTACTCTACAATACTCTATCTACTCTCTCTCTACTCTACAATACTCTCTCTCTATCTACTCTCTCTACTCTACAGTAGTCTCTCTATCTCTCTCTCTATAGTAGTCTCTCTCTACCTACTCTCTCTACTCTACAGTAGTCTCTCTCTATCTACTCTCTCTCTATTGTAGTCTCTCTCTACCTACTCTCTCTCTACTCTACAGTAGTCTCTCTCTACATACTCTCTGTCTATAGTAGTCTCTATCTACTCTCTCTCTACAGTAGTCTCTCTCTACCTACTCTCTACTCTACAGTAGTGTCTATCTACTCTCTCTCTCTATAGTAGTCTCTCTCTAGCCACTCTCTCTGTTCTCTACAATAGTCTCTCTATCTACTCTCCCTCTATAGTAGTCTCTCTCTACCTACTCTCTCTCTCTACTCTACAGTAGTCTCTCTCTACCTACTCTCTCTCTACTCTACAGTAGTCTCTCTCTACCTACTCTCTCTCTACTCTACAGTAGTCTCTCTCTACCTACTCTCTCTCTACTCTACAGTAGTCTCTCTCTACCTACTCTCTCTCTACTCTACAGTAGACTCTCTCTCTATGCTGACAGGGCGTTCTGTGTAGTAGGCCTCACCAAGGTTAGGTGATGCCTCAGTGGCCCCACATGGCGTGCACAGAGAGTCGTGCACGGAGAGTCGTGCACGGAAAGACGTGCATGAGCAGTATTCCCCCAAGATCAGGGCTGTAGTCAGGGTGGTTTGTTTATTCATTTGTGTATCTATTTATTGATGTGTTTATTATGTAAGGTATTTTAGCTTTATTTTGGTCCCAAATTATGATATATTTATTTGCCTCCTGCATCGGAGTTGCACTCAGGGTTTGTTTATCGTTTGTGGTTTGTTGTTTTGTTTCTCTCTCTCCCTCTCCCTCTACCTCTCTCTCTCCCTGCCTCTTCCTTTCTCTCCCTCCCCCTCTGCCTCTCTCTCCCTCCCCCTCCCCCTCTCCCTCTACCTCTACCTCTCTCTCCCTCCCCCTTGACCTCTCTCTCCCTCCCCCTCTACCTCTGCCTCTGTCTCCCTGCCTCTGTCTCTCTCTCCCTCCCCCTCCCCCTCCCTCTCTCTCCCTCTTCCTCTCTCCCCCTCCCCCTCGACCTCTCTCTACCCTATATGTATTTAACATATAAGAGCATGTTGGGCCCCTAATAATGCACAGTACCTATTTATATTGAACTCCCCCATCTCATTATTGTAGGTTCACTAGGATCCTCTTCCCCCATACCAAACTGTGTCATGATAGAGGCACGTACTCGATGATGAGGATGAGGCTGAAGATGATGTTGACCATTTTATCACAAACTCCAGATCCGAATAGCCTCAGCACCCCCCTCTCTCTCTCGCTCTCTTTCTCCCCCTGCTCTCTCTCCCCCCCCTCTTTCTCTCTGTCTCCCCCCTCTCTCTGTCTCCCCCACTTTCTCTCTCTGTCTCCCCCCTCTCTCTCTGTCTCCCCCACTTTCTCTCTGTCTCCCCCCTCTCTCTCTCTGTCTCACCCTCTGTCTCCCACCCGCTCTCTTTCTTTCTCTCCGCCCCCGCTCTCCCACCCCCACATCACCCCCACCACGCTCTCTGTGTATCTCTCTCGGTGTTCATAAAGTGAGCTGATGAGGTGCGATAATGAATCGGCTGGGTTGCGTCTCCTGATCAGGCGGGGCTCTTAACACAGCGTGAGATGGGCAACAGGCTCCATTAATAATTAAGTCTTTTTATTTACTACCACAGCCGCCTATAAATAACTTTCCCCTGTAGAGTGGCTCACCGTTCTGCAGGCCTTGCAGTGGAGGATGGAGATAGAGGAAGTGGAGGAAAGAAACTTCAATACACATTCTTACTCATAGTAATATTGCAGTATTACGGCATCATAATAGTACAGTTGTGGTACAGTTCCGTACATTCGTACTCCAGAACAGTCTTGTTTTGCACAATAGTACTACAGTGCAGTTGTAGTTTGGCACAGTAGTAATACAGTAAAGTTGTAGTTTGGCACAGTAGTAATACAGTTCAGTTGTAGTTTGGCACAGTAGTATTACAGTACAGTTGTAATATAGTGCAGTTGTAGTTTGACACTGTAGTAATACAGTAAAGTTGTAGTTTGGCACAGTAGTAATACAGTACAGTTGTAATATAGTGCAGTTGTAGTTTGACACTGTAGTAATACAGTAAAGTTGTAGTTTGGCACAGTAGTAATACAGTACAGTTGTAATATAGTGCAGTTGTAGTTTGACACTGTAGTAATACAGTAAAGTTGTAGTTTGGCACAGTAGTAATACAGTACAGTAGTAATACAGTAAAGTTGTAGTTTGACACTGTAGTAATACAGTAAAGTTGTAGTTTGACACTGTAGTAATACAGTAAAGTTGTAGTTTGACACTGTAGTAATAGAGTACAGTTGTAGTTTGGCACAGTAGTATTACAGTACAGTTGTAGTTTGGCACAGTAGTAATACAGTACAGTTGTAATATAGTGCAGTTGTAGTTTGACATTGTAGTAATACAGTAAAGTTGTAGTTTGACACTGTAGTAATACAGTAAAGTTGTAGTTTGGCACTGTAGTAATAGAGTACAGTTGAAGTTTGGCACAGTAGTATTACAGTACAGTTGTAGTTTGGCACAGTAGTAATACAGTACAGTTGTAGTTTGGCACAGTAGTAATACAGTGCAGATTTTGTTTGGCACTGTAGTACTCCAGCACAATCCTAGTACAGTCACAGTAGTACAGCCACAGGGCAGAGTACTACAGAACAGTCACAGGAGAGTTGTAGTACTGTACTGCACTGTCATAGTGTAGTACTACGATTGTAGTGTGGCACAGTCATAGTAGGCTTGATGAAAAACATAAAAACAGAATATAAAGGAACACATACATAACATGAAAACATCAACTCATACGAACATCTTATGGATTCATACTTTAACACAACTAACACAATGACCAAAATATCACACACACACACACACACACTATGTGTGTGTGTCTATAATAATTCCCACTGTACGTTGAGATGGATGGAACCTCTAACTCTATACATTTCTATACATCTCTGGCCTTCTACTCTGCTCCTTGGGAGTAGAAGTGTAGATGATTCTCCTTGCAGTGTGAACAACTTACCCTATATTGAGAGCCTTGGAAATGTATTTTTCACTGTTAGAAGCTTTGGACAGACCCTGTGATTACATGTTGCTATCAAAGGAGAATAACATCTATAAAATTTATATCCAGTCGGATGACGCTTTCTCGTCTCATGGTACTCTGGATAACACAAGAGTTTGGCGTTTCCATTAGATAAACTATTCATTATTCATTATTCATTATTATTCCCAGACAGGAAATTCTGGAAGTTATTGAGAAACTATTTATGAAATGGTGAGCATTTCTGAAGCGTATTCATATTAAACAGCGTACATTGTTTATGGGCCCCAAACCAAAAAAGTTTAAAGTAAAGTTGAAAATCTTCCACAATCGGTGAAGTGTGTCTCCGAGTCTGTTTTTTAAGAGTGCTCGGATACCGCTGGTACAGGGACAGGTGGAGCTGGTCTCAGGTGATAACAGGGAGCAGTCAGGACTTCTTCAGAGAACACCCCCCCCCCCCCCCCCCCCCCCCCCACCATGGTTCTTCTCTACAGGAGATAAGGACCCGAACGAGCCCGGGCCCGTTTGACATCGATGCACACGCTTAACGTAGCTGTTTCCATGGTGACCCTCGTCATATGTTGTTCACAGCAGGATTATTTCTAAATTGAAGCCATGCAATTAACTTGAGATCGTTGATTTCACACTCCAAATGTCAAATTGGTATACAATCATTTACATTGAAATTATTTGTGTAATTTGGAAATGATGAGCATGTACTGCAAACTACAGACTTTGTGCAAGTGTTTCCAATTATGTCGATCGAATCCTCATTTTACGAGTGCCATCAATCCCAAGTGCCAGTGCAGTGAAACACATATGGTGGACTCACCCTGAAACCGTGGGTGGGCTTGGGCTCATTCTATTACTATTTTAAACTATTATAACTATTGAGCTGTTATATAACTACATGTCATTAAGGATCAGGTAGCAGTCAGGGCTCTAGGATGCCTACCGGTAGACTGGGGTCTCAGGTTCAAACCCAGATCTGTATTGAATCATCATATTGTTGGGAGTATAAACCTCTGTGCTGGGTTACTCGAGGACTCAGTGTCAATTCTTCTCACGCTGCTGATGCTCTCGTCCCTTCCCCCACCCTCCAGAGGTCACAGAGGTCGTTATTGTGCTGGTACATTTCCTCGACTCACTGAAGAGAGGCAGGGAGGAATAATAATTATAATAGTTAGTGTTTTTCCTCAACTCAAAACGGTGTTATAAACTCAAAGCGAAGAAAGGAAGAGAGGCAGAGGCAGAGAGGAAGAGAGGCAGAGGGGAAGAGAGGTAAGAGGAAGAGAGGCAGAGAGGAGGGAAGGTTGAGAGGCAGAGAAGCAGAGGGAAGGAGAGACAGAAAGGAAGTGAGGAAGAGAGGAAAAGTTAGAGGGGAAGACAGGCAGAGAGGCAGAGGAGGAGCGGCAGAGAGACAGGAAGAGAGGCTGGGAGGCAGAAAGGCAGAGGAAGAGAGGTAGAAAGGCAGACAGAAAGAGGGGAAGAGGTAGAGGGCAAGAGAGAAAGGTGTTGGCAACATTTGAGTTGTTCAGCTGATGATGTGCTTACAGGACAGTGCGGAGGACACTTGAAACTTAGACGATGGAGGAAGAGGGAAATTGGTGCGGTTGTTTCTGGAGGAGAGAGAGGGTGACTGGATGAGTGAAATTCAAGTCTCTTCAGGAAGAGTACAGGATTACATGAAAGTAAAAGTGACTCCAGGCTAGTCAATGGGTGTTTTTAGCTTACCTGGAGTAAGTGGTTTCAATTGTGCTGGACAACTTAGTGTGGTTTGATTTCATAATGAGGATAGTTGTTGGATAGTGGGATAGTGGCTGAGCCAAAAGGTTGTGTGTTCGAATCCCCATATCTGCAGCCTACATGTTGGGCCTGAGCAAGATGAACCACTCCCTTCTCTGTGATGACATACATCTGGTCTCACTGTAAGCTGTTGTGGATAAAGGTGATTACATGATTAAATAGTAATAGTAGTACTGAATAGTCTGGTACCAGAATATCTATACTTTACTGTGATGGAGTTTTAATCCACATAGTTAACTTTCCCCAAAACAAAGATACATTTTTGATTAATTAATTAGGTCCTCATAATAACCTCAGAATCTGGAAAAAGACATTCGAGACCAGCTAACTTCTGCCAACCAACATCCCCATATCCCCCAGAATGGTCTGTTTAAATGGATTCCTGCATAGCAAATAATGCTATACTGCATCTGTCTACCTATGTACATAAGAGCTGCATTGAAATCCTTAATCCCATAAACAGCTGGCCTTTTGCATTGAACCTTCTCTTCATAGAGCCCTGCCTTCTGTCAGCTAGGCTGGATGTTCTCCCACATAGCGTTTGCAAGAAAAAAAAAATTCTCTCCACCGCAAAGTCAGCATTCCAATGCATGTATAAATAATTTCCGGAGTTGCCTATAATGATGTATACTTTATAGGCTCACCCCAGCAATGTTTAACCTCTCACCTGCGCGAGTCATGGTCACTGACACACTCTGAAGCCATGATTTGCCGAGTTCCATTCAGCCATTCATTAAGCCAGGCATCCAGTCAGTCAGCCAGCCGTCAGCCAGCCGGTCAGCCAGCCAGCCAGCCAGTCAGCCATCCCATACTTCATCTCTCCTCATTGTACAATATGCTACATTACATTACATTACATCACATCACATAACATTACAGTACAGTTAGTATATTTCATTACAGTTCATAACATTAAATTACATTTCATTCATATTAATAATATTACCACATTACAACTATTTAGTTATTTAGCAGATTATTTTATCCAAACATGATGTCATGAAGGAGGCTTGGCATTGCTACGATTCAGACATTGGGGATCGAACCCAGTACCTCTCGGCTGGGAATGGAACACCCGTGCCATTACACTATCTAGCTTTTCATTCCGTTTCTCCATAACATGACAGTTTGTGTTTATTATTTATCCAGTTAGATAACACATTGGGATTAACCAGCTCTCTTGCCAGGGTGACGTGGTCACAGTGCGACACATCACATTGCATTACATAACATTCAATCACATTGCAAAACATTACACTACAGACGCCTGTCCACAGCATTTCTTTTATCATTTCACTTCCAACACATATATCTGTGACTCCTGTCCCTCCGCTTGTACATTATTCATGACTAGATACCCTGATTCTCTTCTACACTGAGCTGTGCACCGCAACCTCCATTATATCAGATTGTCTCTCTACCTCGCTCTCAGCCTCCATCTCTTTCGCTCTCCATCTCTGTATCTCTGTAAATCCCCTCTAACTGCCTCGCTCCTTCTCTCTCTCCTTCTCTCCTCCTCCCTCTGTCTCTCTCTCCCTCTTTCTGTCTTTCTCCAGATCTCACTCTCTACTTCCCTCTGTATCTTTCCCTCTATGTCTCCCTACCTCTCTCTTCTCTCCCTACTCTTTCTCTCTCCCTCTCTGTCTTTACCTTCCCTCTCCCTCCCCTCTTCTCTCTCCTCCATCTCGCACTATTGCCCTCTCTCTCTGTCTCTCTATCTCTCTCTACCTGACTCTGCGTATCTCGTGCTGATTCAGCTGGCTGTGATATATGGTTATAGAAGTCCTGGCCCTGATTTGGAGGCACTGGAACGCCCTGGGCTCTCTCTCTCTGTCTCTCTCTGTCTCTCTCTGTCTCTCTGTCTCTCTCTCTCTCTCTCTCTGTCTCTCTGTCTCTCTGTCTCTCTCTCTCTCTCTCTCTCTCTCTCTCTCTCTCTCTCTCTCTCTCTCTCTCTCTCTCTCTCTCTCTCTCTCTCTCTCTCTCCCAGTCATCCTATTGCTCGCTCGCCCTCCGCTAAACACCATAGTCAGCTGTTCTCAGTCATGCTGATGTCCGCCTGGCTCGTCATGCCGGTGAAAACGTGCGCTGAGGTTGTCACCTCATCAAACGCCCCGCGTGTCCCTGCTTCATGAAAACCACATCAAGCCATCATGATCTTCTCCTTCTTATCTTATCATATGCACGCCAGCTATCTCTGCCGTGTGTGTCTGCAGTCGTAAGCGCTACACCTCTCTCTCTCTCCTTTTCTCTCTCTCTCACTCCCCCTCTCTCTCACTCTCCCTATTTTTCTCTTTCTCACTCCCCCCCTCTCTCTCACACTCCCCCTATCGCTCTCTCTCACACTCCCTCTCTCTCACTCCCCCTCTCTCTCTCACTCCCCCATCTATCTCTCTTTCTCTCACTCACTCACTCACTCTCTCTCTCTCTCTCTCTCTCTCTCTTTTGCATGCACTCTCTTTCTCTCTCTATCTCTATCTCTCTCTACCACTCCCTCTCGTTCTCTGCCTCTCTTTCCCATTTCTGTTCATCAGTTCAGTTGGCTTCACAAGCAGGGCATATGTACAATATGTGTGGCTAAAGCATATGAACAAAGCATTACATTCATTCATTAACAATAAAAGAATGAATGAATGAACAATAACAGGAAGAGATCAATCAACAATGTGTTTAGTAGGAAGACTATCAGGGGTTCTTTATTAGCTGCATGTAGTCACAGTGATATTGACTTGCTAGTTGATCAAATTTGTTTTGGTCTCCAAGTGAGATTTGCATTTTTTCTTTGATGTTAAGGATGGTCAAATTTCTCTCTCTCTTTCTTTCTCTCTCCCTCTCTCTCTCTATCCCTCTCCCTATCTTTCTCTATCCCTCTCTCTCCCTCTCTGTCTCTCTCTCCCTCTCCCTATCTCTCTCTTTCTCTCTGTCTCTGGCTCTGTCTCGCTCTCCCTCCCTACCGATATCCTTCTCTCTCTCTCTCTCTCTCTCTCTCTCTCTCTCTCTCTCTCTCTCTCTCTCTCTCTCTCTCTCTCTCTCTCTCTCTCTCTCTCTCTGGCTCTCTCTGGCTCTCTCTGGCTCTGTCTCTCTGGCTCTGTCTCTCTGGCTCTGTCTCTCTCTCTCCTCTTCTCTCTCTCTCTCTCTCTCTCTCTCTCTCTCTCTCTCTCTCTCTCTCTCTCTCTCTCTCTCTCTCTCTCTCTCTCTCTCTCTCTCTCTCTCTCTCTCTCTCTCTCTCTCTCTCTCTCTCTCTCTCTCTCCCTACCGCTACCCTCTCTCTCTCTCTCTCTCTCTCTCTCTCTCTCTCTCTCTCTCTCTCTCTCTCTCTCTCTGTCTCTGTCTCTGTCTCTGTTTCTGTATTTCAGGCGACATGCTTCCCTGCCTCTGGACAGTCCAGTACACGTTATAAGCCCTCCCTATAGAAGGAGTTATCCCTGTCGCAAATGGAAGTCTGCATCTACCGGGTAAAAAAAACATTTGTTTGAATCCTCATCGCTGTCAATCAATCAATAAAATCCAAGTTGATTAATGCAATGCTTTTCGTGCAAAACTGCAATACAAATTGCTTAACAAGGGAATCAGCATGACAAGAACTAGAAATGAAAGAGTTTAAAATAACAATGAATGAGTGTTCCTTCCCAGACCATTTTTCAAAGATGGTCCGTTAAAGGGTTATTGTACAACTGTTTGTCCAAGTCCAATCAATTTCAGTTCCTTTATGTACAGGTCGCTTTTCGTGCAAAACAGCAATACAAGGCGCTTACCACGTGAAACAGCAGCAACAAGGAGAGTGTGGTGGGACGCGTCCATCCATAAGCCTCCTACAATAAGACATCATAAAACACATACAGCTACAGAGCTCTACCATTCCCACGGGGCCAGCGTTCACAGCTCTCTCTCCACATTGTTTTCCCGTACGACTCTGTAGTCTCTCGCCCCCTCCCTCCTTGTCACGCAGTGTACGTTTTCCAGGGTGGGCCTGTCTCCCGCCTCCAGAAGTACTGGGATGGAAAAAGACCCCCGTGGCTAGTAGAGCAGTGAGGGAGTGCTCCCAGCGGGGGGGGCCGGAGCCTTCAGAACGGAGACCTCCATGAATTTGGGGGGGGGGGGGGTGGGGGAAACACAACTAACTCTCTTTCCTCTCCCAGCTCCCTGGCATGTTTTGATGTAGTAGTAGCAGAAGAAGAGATGGGGGCTGTTCTTTTGTGGAGGGGGGGACACTTTGATGTGACAGCCCTGCGAGAGGCTCCGAGGGAGGGTGCCGGTAGGGGGGATTTGGGTGCTGGTGGGGGGGAGTGGGGTGGGGATGAAGGAGGATGTGCGGATTGGGCTGGAAAGAGATGGTGAGGATGGGTGGGTGGGGTCACAGGAGGAGGAGAAGGAGGAGGAGGAGGAGGAGGTGGGGTGGCTGTAATTTGCCCAACATCATGCTCTGTAGAGTAAGCACCTAATTTGCATAAAGCGTCACCGAACAAACACACACACACACGCGCGCGCACACACACACACACACACACACACACACACACACACACACACACACACACACACACACACACACACACACACACACACACACACATACACATACACATACACATACACATACACATACACACACATACACACACACATGCACACACACACACACACACACACACACACACACACACACTCATCATCATCATCATCGCACCAGAACGCAGCGTCAGGGCTGGTGGGGCCCTCGCCAGCCGCTGCTGTCTTCGTTAGGGTGCTCGTCCGCTCGCTCCAGCACGGGCGGCGGTGAGGCGAGGTGAAGAAAATAAATCTCTGAGCGGTGGGACGCAGGCTTCAAAGGCTGCACGGAGATTTCAAAAGCATTGCTGAGCCGAAGTCGTGATGCTGCAGCCGCTGCGCAGTAGCCCACGCTAATGGAGAGGTGATCATCAGAAACACTGTGTGATGACTTAGAGCTTCCTAACGAGCTGTGTTGTTAATTGTCATGTTAATTCGTTGTAATTGATACACGTTTGGGAATGGGAACGATTGAGAATGGTGATACAAACCAGAATGGTACGAATCATGATAAACCAAGATAAATCAATATAATAAATCAAGATAACCCAACTGTATATGGCAGTAACATGATTCAGCAGGTCATTCCCTGTGGTTTGGGCGAAATGAGAAACGTTGGGCGCCTTCTAACCTTGGATGCCTTTTGTTAGTCCGCTTGTTTGTTTGCGCATTAACTCGGCCCATGAGCATCGCACGGCGACCACAACAGGCAATTTGCCGCCAGCTCTTTGCGGAAGATGGCCAGGGATTCGTTCGGCTCCACCGTAGCCCTGACAAATGGCCCGCTCCGCTGCTGGGCGAGCGCAGTGAGATGGAAGAGATGGAAGAGGCCGCGGCGCGGATCAAACGTGCAGGCTGCGTCGGTTCCCTCACGCCGTCCAGACCAGCTTCTGAACGTTGAGTGGCTCACCGAAGTCGTTGTTGAACCCCCGCTCTCTGGGAGGATAGACGGGTGAAAGAGGAGACAGGTGAGAGAGGCGAGACACGTGAGAGGGTGAGACAGGTGGGGGGGGGGGGGGGGGGGGGGAGACCGGTAAGAGGGGAGACAGGTGAGTGAGGTGAAAGGGGAGAAAAAAGACAGGTGAGAGGGCGAGACAGGTGAGAGGGTGAGACAGGTAAGAGGGGAGACAGGTGAGAGGGGAGACAGGTGAGAGAAGGGATGAAGAAGACAGGTGAGAGATATAAGTGAAAGGAGAGGGGCGAGAGATGTGATGGGTGAGACAGGTCAGTGGAGAGAGAGGTGATACAGGAGAGAGGGGAGATAATAGACCGATGAGACAGATGAGAGAGGGGAGAGGTGAGACAGGGAAGACAGGTAACAGGAGAGACAGGTGAAAGAGGGGAGACGGATGAGATGAGGGAGACAGGTCAGAGGAGAGACAGATGAGAAAGGGGAGATGGATGAGATGGGGGAGACAGGTCAGAGGAGAGACAGGTGAGAGAGGGGAGACGGGGGAGATGGGGGAGACAGGTCAGAGGAGAGACAGATGAGAAAGGGGAGATGGATGAGATGGGGGAGACAGCTCAGAGGAGAGACAGGTGAGAGAGGGGAGACAGGTCAGAGGAGAGACAGCTGAGAGTGGTGAAACAGGGTCGAGAAGTAAGAGGATGGACACTTGAGAAAGGTGGCGGAGGAGAAAAACTTAGCACCAGTCTTCCGTTCCTACACATCATCTAGCTAAACTTTGTATTATTGTTCATCGTCACGCGGTAGATCAGATTGTATAAATAGCCACCGTGAGCTAAGGGGGAATATTTATAGAGCTCCAAGTTTCTCATGTCCCAGTTCCATATGTTTAAAAATACGCTGCTGTGTACAGAACAGTTCCAGCCCCTCGCTGCTTGCATCCATTGGTCATTTGGTAATACCTCTTTGTAATGTTCCCAGCGCGGCGTCATCAAGCATGCTATTTAATATCTCGGCAAGGTAATATGTAGCCTCGAGACTCCAGGTCGTTTGGCGCACAGAAACAACCTAATAAAGAAATACAAAATAAAGCGAGCAGTGCAGAGCAAGGTTGTCGGGTTTATTTCCTACACCCCCTCTAATGAAATACATTGCTGCTTACATGTCCCAGGAGGGTCATGGAAGTGCTGCGTGCTGATCCTTGATTGTAAGGCTAGGGGACTTGGAGCTGGGGTTGGAGGCTGGGACTGGTGGGTTGGAGGCTGGGGGACTTGGGGCTGGGAGCGTTGGGGGGTTTGGAGCTGGGGTTGGAGGGCTGGAGCTGGGGTTGGAGGCTGTGGGCTAGGGACTGGTGGGTTGGAGGCTGTGGGCTAGGGACTGGTGGGTTGGAGGCTGTGGGCTAGGGACTGGTGGGTTGGAGGCTGGGGATTGGGACTGGTGGGTTGGATGCTGGGGGTTAGGGACTGGTGGGTTGGAGGCTGGGACTGGTGGGTTGGAGGCTGGGGGACCTGGAGCTGGGGTTGGAGGCTGGGACTGGTGGGTTGTAGGCTGGGGGATAGGGACTGGTGGGTTGGAGGCTGTGGGCTAGGGACTGGTGGGTTGGAGGCTGGGGGTTAGGGACTGGTGGGTTGGAGGCTAGGGACTGGTGCGTTGAGGCTGGGGGTTAGGGACTGGTGGGTTGGAGGCTGGACTGTAGGGGGTGGAGCTGGGGTTGGAGGGGGATGCAGGATAAGGGCTGGGGTACCATGGGGGCCAGGGGCTGGGGGGCTGGGAACTTGCTGTCAAAGCACTGCTCCATACTTCAGTGAGTCCTGGTCAAGGCCAGCTTGTGGAACTCCATCATGCGTGAAGGCTGACTGATACTGTGCACCGTTCATTTTTCAGCTAACAGCAGGGGGTTGCAACAACACCATTTTTTAATTTTGGGAAATGACACTTGGGGCTTTAGAGAAAAAAAAGATGATTTGGTTTAAAGCGGTAATGAAATGTGCTGATACACTCATGGATATAGTTGATAGCTGGCTTCTGTCCAATACATCTCGATTGAGGGGTGTGTGTAATAAATGTGTTTTCGACCAAACAGAGAGCGCAAAAGAGCTAATTGTCCACACTTGTTTTCAATTGACTATTGAACAGAACCTTTTTCCAACCTTGTTATAGCCCTGGTTAAGAGCCCTTTGTTTACTCATTTCTGAAGCCAGAGTCACAGGAGTGCCGTGTGCAAAGTTCCCAACGCACATGGATAATGGATATTCCATCATTGTCGCCGCAAAACATTAAACACCCCCTTCTCCCATCATTAACCAAGGGGAAATGCCCGGCCTCCTCCCATGTAGCTAGTGCTATTAAACCAAAGCACACAATAAGCCTATTCCACATTTCCATTAATGACCTTGGTTGGGTAATATCTCAATGATCTCAACATCTTAGTCTGCCCCTACCGAGCAGGGTTGATGTATGCGGTAGGGAAGGAACCAAGGAGAGCCGTTGCCTTTTCCCTTCCAGCTAAAAGCCGCCGATGATGGGGTAGAAGGCAGCTGGAGAGGAGGGCTAATCCATCACTGGTGTAGGCAGGGCCAGCAGGACCGGTGGCCAAGCTTCCACAAGCTTATAACCCCCCTCCTCCCTCCTTTCCAAAGGCAGGTAATTCTACTTCCATGTGCTCTGAGTAGGAGTACACGCGGGACGTGGGTACAGTGGGGGGCATGGATCCTGATTCTGGATGGGTGGAGGTGTGAATGTGTGGAGGTGTGAACGTGTGGAGGTGTGAATGTGTGAATCGCTGGAGGTGTGAACTTCTGGAGATGTGGATGTGAGAATGTGTCAAGGTGTGGATGTGTGAATGTCTGGACTGGTGAAAGGCACTCCAACTTGGTGTAAACGAAGTGCTACCTATGTGCTACCATGCTTCGACATCGCGACAAAGGCACACAGATGGTGGATGTGTGGCGAGGTGTGTGGATGTGTGGCGAGGTGTGTGTGGATGTATGTGGAGCTCCGTCTGGGCAGCGGTTGATGATGGCGTCTGAAGGGGGGTTAGGCTATGGAAGTAGGCCTTACCAGAAACAACCGGGTATTCAATGACAATATTAGAGGAAACACCACAACAATTCTGCAGCCTTTTTATATTTGTGAATAATTGTTTTGCAATTTGAATAATGAATCCCCCTCGAGAGCCCCTAATAATTTGCACCCTGGTTTACCCCAAAACACCCTGGTTGCCCCCCTCCACCACAAACCCCCAACAAAGTGCAAAATGATTCTCCACCGAATCTTGAACCATACAACCATGCACAGGTAAGAGCTGTGAACACTGCAGGGGTAACCTAGCTGTAGTCTGAGGTACAGTGCCAACACACTCCCGTTCTCCCCTCGCCCTCTGCCTCCCCCACCCTCTCCCCCTCTCTGCATGATGATGGTGTTTTACTCTGTGCCCGGGAGGATATGAGGAGTGGAGGTTGTCACCCTGCCTCATCCACGCTATTAGTCGCGTTCTGCCTCCCTTTCCTCCTACTGGCTCCGATGGCCTTGACTTCAGATCAAGAGGTAGACTCAAACAGGACGGGAAGAGGTGGGACTATGCTGAAAGCAGTGTGTGGTGACACTATATAAGTGCAGTTTCTCTTGCTGCCTCGGTTACTGTACAGGAGTAAGTGGAGCATGTACTATGAGAATGCTTTGGTCAGTCCCTCTCAGCCTTTCGGATTGGAAAACTGATGTTGAGGCATGACAGCCTTGTATTTGTTTAACAATGAGAAGCCAGGACAACTTCTGTTGTTGGTCTGATTAGTGCCTAATTGAGGATCAATAAAGGCTTAATTTTCTGCCTAAATATCCCCAACTTCCTTCCTTCATTTGAAGCGAGATAGACAAACAAAGGGAGAAAGGTAATTATTGTATGTGTATTATGGTTGGAGCCTTGACTATACCCAATCAGAAGAAACACAGAGCTTTAACACAACACAATATGGCTACCCATTTCATTTCCTATTTGCAATTACCAACAATACCTGGGATGAGGTATTAATAGGCCTACAAACATTGGAGTCTGTTTGTTTGATGATGCAGAAATGTCAGAAGGCTGCATTACACTACTGAATTGGCAATGTTATCCAATTATAGCGCAATTACTGTAGCAGTATATAGTATAGTTTATTATAGTATAGGATAATATAGTATAGTGTAGTATAGTATGGTATGGTGTAGTGTAGTACAGTATGTGAAGCAGGAAGCAGTACAATACTACACAATACTATACTTAGAATATAGTAGTACTGCTTCATTTGCTTCCTCGAAGCCTCGCGTCTTTGATTAAGATGCCTCAACAGCTAAGTAATGGATCGTCAATTTGACGCATGGATTACTGCTTGTTTTTAACTTTAGAGCTTTGCGGGTGCAGAGCTTTAAGAGCTTTTCTGTGAGCCGTTCCCTCCGCTGCTGCAGCCTCAGCCGAGCCATTGATTCCCCCCCCCCCTCCCCCCCAGCATATGTTTCACTGTAATCACATCAGATCAACTGCAGTCATTCAGATGAGAGGAGCCGGGCGCCTGTATTAGAACTCAGCGAGGGCGGTCACACACACACACACACACACACACACACGTCTGAGAACGCGTGCTCTTTTGATGCTCCATCTCTTGTCATTAACACCCAGCGGCTGATTTAATTAAGTCACCATTAGCGACCAGGGAAACTCATTTGAAAGTTGTCACGGACGACGGTGTCTAAGTGTCCTCTGCTCTATGGGGGGAGGACTCGGATGACTTTATCAGAGTGACAGCCGTGAATGTCTTCCCCTGGGTCTGTGAGCTTTTGGTCCGAGGGAGAAATGGATTTAGTTTTACCCTAAATCAGAAATCATGAGGAATAAGTACGAAAAAAAGCTTTATCTCGGGATCTTCGAAGTTAGTGCATAGGTGTGTTTGACTCTCAACGGAAAGGTTTTGGGTTCGAATCCCAATGTCTACCTCTAGGCATCTTTGAGTGAGAAGCCAATCCCCTACCTGCTCCTTAATGACATGTATGCGCATAATGAAAGGCATGAAAAAACAAAGATGGTAGCCAACTGTGTGTTGAACCCTGGGAACTGTAGTTAAGCAGAGAGAGTCACATGGTCGGCTTTTAGGTAAATCGTCACACGGAGTCAATCAGCATTTAATACGCCACTCGCACAAATAACTCCCACCAGTAATAAGGCATCACACTGTAGTTCCGTTACATCAATATGCCATTCCTCCAATTAGCTCTTATGCAGCTTGAAAAGGTCTTCCCTCACCCCAGTAGTTCGTGGATGGGGTGGATCCCACTGTCTCTCGTTGCCATTATCCACACTTTGCTGAATGTCAAGAGTAATTAGGGGAACAGGTGTTTTTGAGGGTCTCCTCCTACTCCGCCCAGTAGCGCCTGCTGTTCAGCCCACACAGGTGAACCAAACTGTACACCGCATGTACACACCCCCTCTCTCTGGCTCTCTGTCTCTCTGTTTCTCTCCCTCTCTCTCTGTATGCTATTGCCTGGGTGCAGCGTAAGCTTTGGCCAAGTGACGAGGGTGTGGGATATGGTGTGAAGGGTGGGTAGTTGTGACCCACGAGCAATTTAACACATCGTGGCACACTTTGAATTAAACGAATCGTCCAATTTCTTTCTTTCGAAAAATAACCGGACTCTGAAATCTGACAACCATCGCTGGCCTAGCTGCTGCAAAATTACATTTTCAAGAAGGCGGTTGGGACTGTTTCCCTTTCACCTTTGGTTGGGTTTCCTGTCCCTCAAGACGCCGCCATCTTAGAGCCGCCATCTTAGAGCCGCCATCTTACCTTCTTGACGTTCACCTCCCTCCTCTATCTGTAAGAAAGACGAACCGACAAACGGAGATAGCGACGGATATCTGTCGCTATCTCCGTTCTCCAGTCCGTCTTTGTCAAGAACGTGAGTTTAATCACACGGCTATAATTATGAGGAGGGCTCGTACAATTAACCGATGGCATTTGAGCTTGTCGGATATTTCTGTTTCAATCTATTCAATCAGGTCTCTGTGGCAGGGATCGCCATCGCATCGCATTACTTCTCTCTCAGAGGTGGGCCCAGAACATGACCCTGTTATGAAGACAATCAGCTGGGTAGGATATTTACCGACAGCTGATACGACCATTGATTCCGTGTTTGGGGTGGTAACATACACAATGCTCTATTTCACTTCAGTCATGCTCGATACTTTTTGGTTCCATTTTGTTTATTTTTGTAATACAAAATTATGAATAAATCAAAGAAAACCTCAGCATGTTTGGCCATATTCTTTCTATCTGTCTCGCTTACTCTCTCTCTCTCTCTGACAAGATTGCCGACATTAGCATTCAACTCATGTGGGCCAAAATGATATAGCAACAGCTGTAAAGTGCTTTATTCTGGCAATTCTATTCAATTTACAAAGACTGCAATCTATCCTCTTTACAATTACCTTTCAACTTTATTCAGGTACTTTACATTACACTTCATTCAGTTAGACACTTAACAAATAGGACAATACTTCCTTATTATCAATCAGGAACTGACTGCACACCTGTTTAACTATTAAAGAGTAATGTATAGTGAACAGTGAGCCCTCGGTGCGATATTGCAGCTAAATATCACCCCAAGGACTCAACAAGATGAAGACGGTGTTAATGAAATGAATTCCCCAGCTGGTGGTTTCATGGGCTGACGTTGATGGAGGAGGTGGAGGAGGAGGAGGTGGAAAAGGAGTACACTGTCACTAAAGTATAGGGCTCTGTGTAGCTGGTAGAGCAAGGCAATAACACTGTCAGGGTTTTGGGTTGGATTCCCACTGGGCTCACCCATGCTAAGAAATGTATAATGGTACTGGAAAGACACTTTTATTATGTAATAGGGATGGGGTGACCTTTTACAGAGAATATAGGACAGAATAGACGCAAGCAAAACGAGTTAATGTTGTACAAATGATCAGCCTCTTGCTTGTCCCCACTCGTAAAACAATTACAAATATTGATTCGATCGTTTGATTAGTATTGATATGCAGGATTGTTAGTAGACCTGCTATGACTTACAAAGCAATGTGCCTTTTCCCTGTAAAAATGAAAGAAGATGATAGGACATATTGTACTTCTTGGCTAGCTAAAACGAACAACGTTTTATAAAAGAGTAGCACGCGTGCGCCGGTGGCTGCACACACTGGCCAGGGACGACGGGCTAACAGTTTTTAACCATCGGTTCTCCCCTATCTCTGCACTAGCTGGGTAATGACTGCAAATAATAACAGTGGACGCATCGTTTTGACTGCATGATTACTGTGTTACCTCGTTAAGACAATTTATTCCCAACAAGAGATGGCTCTGCTGTGGGGTGTTTGTTAATGAATGGGTGCCACGTGTGTTGTCGTTCTAATTGCTATTACAGGACTGCCTGGAATGTAGATGCTGCCGTGGGCTCGCGCCCGCTGCGGCAGTGCCCCTCGAGTCCACTCCACTTCCTCCAAATTTGGGCGTCAGGAAGTTCCTTCAGAGGAAGTGCTAATTGGCATTGGCCACTCCCCTTTACGTCTCTGGGGAGGGATTAAAAGGGACACAGCTGGCAGAGCACACGCACACAGGGGATGTTCTGGAACCCTGTGGTTCCAGAACATCGCTGAGATCGTTGTTGATCTATTATGTTTGGAACTGTTGTGGTCAAGTGTAGGTAATAGGATAGATGTGGCTAAGTTAAAGTATTATATTTACACATTTAGTCATTTGGCAGAACCGTATATCCTAAACCACTTTCAAGCAAAGCTGACACACACCAGAGCATGAAAAAAAAATTACTGCACCAAGTGTGTAGGCTTAGAGATGGTATTAGCAAGATGTGGTTAAGTTAATGTGTGACGTAACGTTAGTACTGGAATTTAAGGAAAGGTTGTGGTTTGGTTAAGATCAGGGCCAGGGGTGTGCGTGAGTGTGTGTGTATGTGTGTGTGTGTGTGTGTGTGTGTGAGCTGCTGGTGAGCTGCCCCAATCAGTGTGTGGTGGAGAGCAGTGATGCATCTGGCTCTCGAGTTTAGCTGGTCCAGCTTTCTGCAGAGCTTTAGTTGATAGGGCTGTTGTTCTTCTCCCTGGTACAAAACCCCAATCACACTCCACCACGCATGAATGTCGTAGTACACACGCACACGCACACACACACACACACACACACACACACACACTCATACGCACACACTCACACACACACACACACACACACACACACACACACATACGCACATGGATAAATACACATGCATACACAGATAAACCCATGTACACATACATAAATATGCACACACACACACACACACACACACACACACACACACACAGGGGTAGCCATACAGGAATCTGCGGGAGTCACGCTGTTGTGTGTCACATTGCTTCGAATCAGCATGATTGTCTGTGGAAGTGCTTATTGATCCCCCCCTGTAACACGCACACACATAGGCACACACACACACAGACACACACAAAAGCCCCCCCCCCCCCCCCCCCCACACACACACACACACACACACACACACACACACACACTGGAGATTAGTTAGTGCCGAGGGGGATCACTGAATGTGATGTCAGTCAGATTGTCCAACACTGTGGAAGTCAGCCAATCAGTGCCAATGTGTGACATCATTGCCACGGACCAACCACGAGTGCCCATGTGACTAGCTGTGCTTGTCACAAGACTAGGGTGGGAGACGGGAGTCCAACACCCGTTTAGGAAGAGCAGGATATGAATGAGGATATGAGTGGGTGACAAATGAATGAATAAACACTCCTCCTTATAGGATAACTGTGTAGGATTTTTAACCTTGTGGAGTAACCAGAAAGGATCAAAATAGACAGGAAGCAACCCCATTTGTTCCTCATGTGTGGTAAAATTTGAAATAATATTAAAACACAAAATAGTGTTTCTCGCCCAGCCCCATGTATTTTTGTTTAACTTTAATATTGACCAATCAAGTCAATCTAGTAACATAAGCTAAACATCCATTCTCAGGGTTAGTCTGGAACTCGCAGGCAGGTCAAATGTGTTCCAATTTAAACGTTATGTTGCGCACGTCTTTAGCAGCAGCAGACACAACACAAAAGAAATGTAACGCTGTGCTCTTTTGCAGTCAGTTCATTAATCACATCATATGTAAATAGTGTTAATGGTATAATTCCCCCTGACAGTTCCTCTCATTTCATGTTATGAATATCTTTCACATCTTTTGAAAGTAATACACATTTTTGTATATCCGTCCTTCCAATTCTACCAAATGACGTTTTTAGGAGCTAAAATGGTGGTGCAACATGTCCTTCATGTTCAAAATATTCAAATAAAAGTCCTCTCTCGGCAGCTCAGTAAATACCAAGGTGAAGGGACTGGGTAGAGCGGGTAGTAGCTGCTGTTTCATTTGATATTTCAATACACACAAAAAATAAAATGTGAAGCTGACCTTGGTGTCGGTAATAAGTCATCCAGGTTCTCATTACGTTTTCTAAAGTAATAAAGGTATTGGAATGAATAAAAAATAAGATGCGTGTAAAGTGTGCAGGTGAAAAGCTATTTACAAGAGGTAATGTACAACGCAGTGACCTGATTGCTCTTGGGTAGAAACGTCTGTGGGACTCCAGCTGCACCTGCCAGAAGGAAGCAGCCAATGCCCCGGGGGTCCAAGGTCTTTCTGGCTCCAGTACAGAGCTAAAACATGGTGGGTAAAGAGCTGTGGTCAGGAGGGGAGAGCCATCATTTCTGTTGGACTCAAGCTGGTCAAAACGGCCTGCTACCTCTTAGTGCACTAATCATGTAGGAGAAATGTCTTGCTGTGACACAGGTTTGATTCCCACCTGTTGTCCTATGCTGCATGTCCTTGCCTCTCTCTCTTTCAACCCGCTTTCCTGAGTCTATATTCTTCGGTCCATAAAGGCACAAAAAAAACGTTGAAATATATTTGAACGAAACCTGAGACATTTCCCCACACAGCTCCCAGACAATAGGGGGCTAATAGGATCTTACGGTTCCTTTAGATAACCCAGTGTGTGTTCGGGATAAATGACCGATTAAGTTTAATTCAACTTGAAATGAATGAGGATATTTAGTTCTCCCCACAGGCCCCTGCTGATGTGTTAAGTGGTTTCTGTGCATGCATTAGCAACCCGTGCTTCACAACAAGTGGGAGCTAAGTTTGTGCCAGGAACTTGAAGCCCTGTTGACATTAGCCAAGGCTAGGCGGAAAACACTAATGTAGCTACTGCTAAGTTACACCTCCTATGCTCTAACTTGTCTTCTATTGCTCATATTTTCTCTCTAATTATATCTTATTGCATCCAGCCATTATTGAAAAAGGTTGTTTACCAAGCGTCCTAACCTAATAAACCTTATCCATATTTGTGTTGAAAAAAGACAGCGTATTGGCACAATAAAAAGCTTACGATTCAGACAGCATAATTTAAAATGCATGTTCTTGGGAAGCTGCTTCGTGTCGGGCATATCTTCCAAAGGTTTAGGATTCATTTTATGCACGTTCTTATCGCACCTGTGATTGCTCCTCTCCAAATATGATTACGCATCTATTTCCCCGGAAACAAATTTTCCCTCGCCAATATAACAGACATTTTTGTTTGATTTCAGATGTCCTCAAATTTACCCAATATCACTTCATTAAATCTATATGTGGGTTACAATTATATCTGTGCGTTAGAACTCTAGATGTGGGTTAGAACTCCTAATGTGCTTTAGAACTCTATCTGTTAACTTCGTGCGGGTTACAGCGCTATACAGATGTTTTGATCAGCGGCAGCCATGGTTACCGACATGCGTTGAAGGAGGGATGGGTGCTCAACGATGCAGCAGAGAAGTGAAGCCTTGAAAGAACAGCGATGGAGGAACAGCTGGATAAAGGAGCAATTCATGTATACAGACTACATGATTTGCTCCTTTAATCCAGCTGTTCCTAGACATAGACAGTAGCTATAGTTACTGTCTAGTAGAGTTTAAAATATTCCATAGTAGAAACACAACAAAACAATACTACATTGTTCATTTTCTTTGGCAATTCGTCAAACACAATTATTGTCGACGCCCATTTGGACATGTGTTTTTAATTCTGCAACTGCACAGTGTTAAATTCAGCACAAAATGGCGCAGTTCATCTCTAAGGAGCTTGGCACGCGTCGCACTCCCCGCCAGAGAGAATGCACTCCTCTTAAAGATCCCCCTGACAGACTTCACATGCACACTGCTGCAGCACAGCTGGCTGCTCGCAGGCTGAAAGGGATGGATACGGGCGGTGTGCGCGTGCCGGGATGGATGGGAGTGTTGTATGGGAGTGTTTGAGTATGTGTGTGGACGGGAGAATGTGTGTGTGTGTGGGGATGAGCTTGTGTGGATGGGAGTTTGTGTTTTGAGTGTGTGTGTGTGTGTGTGTGTGTGTGTGTGTGTGTGTGTGTGTGTGTGTGTGTGAGACTGTAACGCCATGTCTTGCCATGCAGCAATAAAAAAATACCAAAAAAGCAATCCCTGTCAAATTTGGCCTTGTCCAATTCTGTCTCTTGACATATTGGCCGACACAGAGCACAGGGCTCCCCCAAGCTTGTGAGAGTCCTCCTCCCTCTGCGTTTGCTTGTTGGCTGGCCTGTAGCAGCCACAGAGGCAAGGCACTAAGGGTGGCCGGCGGTACGCTCATATCTCCATGTGTCAGGTGAACCTTTAGCTGAAAACAAGGCAGGGAGTTGACCTATGGAGACGCTGGCCATAGCAAATAAAACGCATTTCTGTATTAAGCCGCCTCTCTCCATCCCCACCGCGTACACATCCAGTCCCGTTACCACGGAGACCGGCCGGGATGTGGCTCCTGCCGCATGCACTGCTGAATATTAAAACCGCAAAAGAAGGCACTGCCGAGAGGTTTGCCAGACGCGGTGTTGTGCAGCGACGGTCATTGTCACGGAATGGCTGCGTCACGATGCATGACACATGGTGTGGGACTTGCTGTGGTGAGCTAGTTCATATCATCTAACTATAATTAGAGGAGTCTCTGTATGTCTGTATGCATGTATGCATGCATGTATGTATGTATGTATGTATGTATGTATGTATGTATGTATGTATGCATGTATGTATGCATGCATGTATGTATGTATGTATGTATGTCTGCATGTATGTCTGTATGCATGTATGTATGTATGTATCTCTTTCCTCGACAACCGTTCATCCAATCGACCTCCCGCTTGGCGGGTGTATTGCAAAGGACCCAAGGAAGTGCAGTGTCGAGTATGAAGTTGTTTGGATGAGCGGCTCTCGAGAAAGCTGCAAGCAGCAATACCAGAAGCCAAGCAATCAGCCCGTTTGGAACAGGCACATTTTAAACTGCCGTGTTTTCAACTGCAACTGCACTAGTCGTATTGATGGTTAGAAAGTATTGAATTTCACCGCAATCTAAAATAATCAGAATGCGAACCTTGGACTTAAATTTACTGCCCTGTCAAAGGAAGGGTTTTGCCCATAAGGACAACATTGTCAATTGTCAAGACCTTGTTTTTCATTAGCTCTGAGGATGAGCAGCCATGAGTGACAGGCCCGGCGGTGGCCATTTTGTTTCCATGTATGGTTGCATGAGAGGGATCGTAACTCGATTGATAAAAACCCTGTTCATTAGAAGTGTTAATATGCAGTCATGCTTGCCTAGCTGGCTGCGGTGATGCCTGCATTCGGCAGCTGCAGGCCAGGCTGATCAACAGCTGCGCGGGTGGGTTTTTGTAGCATGTCGGCCAAGTCGTTGTGTCTTGTTGTGATTCTACTGTTGATGATGGGTGGAGTCGGAATCAAACAAAGTTTCATCGCACTTTGGGATCTTGCGGATGTCTTAAAGCTCAGAGAACAATATCTATCCCCAATGTTTATATCAAACATGGGCGTCTGTGTTGACATGTTACCTGCCCCACCCCTTGTTCAAAGTAATCACCTGCTTGTGACTCACCCCATTGGCCGTTCCACCTCCCCCCCCCCCCCCCCCCCTTCGCTTGTGACTCATCCCATTGGCCGTTCCACCTCCCCCCCTTTCATGTGTGGAAGGTTGAATTGGGTTTCTTGCTGTTGACCTCAGGGGCCGTTGGATCGTTATTCCATTTCAAGCCTTAAACAATTACCCCAAGCACCGCCCTTTACCCCAGGTCGATCATGTCTACCTATCTGTCTGTCTGTCTGTCTGTCTCTCTATCTATCTCTATCTCTATCTCTCTCTATTTATCTTTCTATCTATCTATTTATCGCTATCCAATATCTGTTAATCTATTTATCAGTCCTTTCTCCCCCTCTCTCTGACTCTCTCTCTCTCTACGTCGCGCGCGCACACACACACACACACACACACACACACACACACACACACACACACACACACACACACACACACACACACACACACACACACACAAACAATTCCTGCAAGAGAAAACTCTTCCCTCCCTCTCTTAACCTCCGTTGCATCTTCAAATATCTGACTTAATCCTTCACATTTTTAACGGTAAAGGATTCCTAATCAAACGCCAGCGGTGACTGTGAATGTCGGTGTAGTCGATATAAAAAGCAGCTGAGTTCTGCGTGCACCGCTGCTGAGATATCAGCACTTTAGCACGCTGGAACTCCTGCTGCCTGAAATCACCAGGGAAATATTCAAATCTCGGCCCCTGTGGAGTAAAATGTGACTCCCTCTCTGTCTCTCTTCTTTATTTCTTTATTTTTCTTTTAACCAAGATTATTAGCATTTGTTGTTCATTTGCCTGCGACAGCATCCTGTCGCGATCTCACGCACGCCAAGAACTGAATAGTTAATCAAGCGAAAAGATGACGGGTTCTTTTAAATGTGCTATTTTGCTCTCTATCCAATTAATATCTCGCTAATCACGAGTGTGCACAGTCGTGAGGGGGGGACGTGACGCCGACAGGACGAGATGGTTCATCGTATGAACACATCATTGACATCATCGACTACTCATGTCTGACACTCAGCGCGCTCAGTGGGTGGGCAGGTAACACAAGATGAAACACGTCTCTTCTTCAAAGCTGCGGTGTGGAAGGGCGATCTTCACAAAAATGATATGACTTTGTCGACTATGAAAGTAGCTGTTAGTTGCAGCCCCAGTATCCTCATTTATTGTTTATTTTAGAAGTGTGCGGGAAAGGGGTTTGGATAACCCTTGTGGTGTATGAAGTCAAGGCGGAAACTGTTTATTTTAGACTGTGCTACTTATCGTTTCTATTGAGTCGTTCTGCCCTGTTTACCTTCTGCTGTTGGACTCTAACAGTTCTATTCTAGCTGAATAGAACTGAAAAACAACCGTTTGTTTAATGATCACTAATATTGGCATTTCCCTAAGATCTGTAGTCTGCGATTACCGTGTTAGAAAAAACAACAGGAAAAGCTTGTGTGGTTTATTTGACGATGTATGTGAGTATATTTTGGTGGGGGATGGCGGCAGTATAGTCTCTAGTTTCAGTCTCAGCTGAAAAGTCATCGGTTCAAAACCCAATGTCTGGTCTACCTGTAAGAATCCCTTAACAAGATGCCCCGCCCTCTACCTGCTCATACGGCAAAATATTCCATTGATGTCACCTTGGATAAAAGGTGACATCCGCTAAATGACTAAATAGTAAACGAAATAGCAATCTGTTGTTGCCAACTTGTCATCGTTGGTGAAACGTCTTCACTGGTTGGGCTGTGATACACTCAGACGCCCGAACCGGTTCACTCACGCTCGGCGATGGCAGGGAGAGTTGATCAAAGAGGGAGAGACTAGATCTCATAGACCCTGTGATCTGGCAGGGTATCTAGGTCAGTCCTCCCCCCGGCTGCTGATAATCTGCGCGCTGCGTGCACCGGGCTTGTTGGGTCTCTGTGCTCCTGTCCTCAAACAGGTCAAATCGCTCCAAAGAGTTCCCACTATGTAATTTTGTACCGTGGCACAGACAGCAGGCCAGCTCCTGGTGGGGTGTGTGGACGCACATAGAGCACTCTCCTTCTCCTCTCCCCAGCTCCTCTTTGTTCTTTTCAATATTCTTCGGCAGAGGGATTTGCATGCAAAAGCGGGGAGGATGTAATGTGATATGCATTTGGTTCAACTGTTACATGAACATCATCAAAAGCCCGTATCTTTCATTTTTCAACTGACACATTTCCCAGTTGAAATCGCCATCCTAATATGTTAAAGCATTCAACTTAAACGTTTTATTGTTGCTTTTTCGGGCAGGATTCGATTATATAAAATGATTATATTGTGTCCATCTTTCGTCTGTCATGCACTATTTTACTACGTAATTGACCCTTGCCCTGTCATCGTAGGTCACTGTACAAAATGACCCGGGATGATCTGCAAAATGTTATACTGCAGATTTCCTAATGATACGATTGACTTCATTGCACCCTCTCTCTCCTTCTCTGTCTCTCTGTCTCACTCGCTCTCTCTCTCTCGCTCTCTCCCTCTCTCTCTCTCTCTCTATTTTAACCTCTTTCTCTCGCTCTCTCTCGCTCTCTCTTTCTCTCTCTATTTTAACCTCAGTCTCTCTTTCTCTCGCTCTCTCTCGCTCTCTCTCTCTCTCTATTTTAACCTCAGTCTCTCTCTCTTTCTCTCTCTATTTTAACCCTAGTCTCTCTCTCTATTTTAACCTCAGTCTCTCTCTCTCTTTATTTTAACCTCAGTCTCTTTCTCTCTCTCTCTCTCTTTCTCTCTCTCTCTCTCTCTCTCTCTCTCTCTCTCTCTCTCTCTCTCTCTCTCTCTCTCTCTCTCTCTCTCTCTCTCTCTCTCTCTCTCTCTCTCTCTATTTTAACCTCAGTCTCTCTCGGTCACTTTTCTGCATTCCTACAAAGCCCAGACTGGGGATCAAAGTTTTGTGTCACACCTGCTTCTCCAACTGTTAATCTGTCGTCGTGTTGTCAATTGTCATCTGACCGAGGGCCTGTGAAGCCCTTGGAGACGCGTTGTCGTCGTGACAACGGGCCACAGAACATTGTGATCCAGACGTTGTTCATTACCAGGAAGCTAATCTGTGTGTGTCTGAACCGGGGTTCGCCTCAACTCTGACCCCTCCCATCTCCTGTGGGCATCATTGTGTTTCCATCCCGTGTCTCAGTCAGATAAGAGGTTAAGCACTGACTCAATCAGGACAAGCATTATGGGATGTCCCCTGTACTGAATGTAGCAGCTATCAGACCCAATGCAAAGGTCTTCAGGGTTAATCTGAAGCCCGGTCACGGAGCCTGTTTCGGTGTCGAGAGACCGAACGCTAATTATTTATTAAGTGTGACCTCAGGTGAACCTGTTGATGAGTTATGTTTGTAACATCAACAGAGAATTGACTGCCTTTGGCTCCACGGCCCCTAGGGACATGGCGTTGTTGCCGTGTTGTTATTCAATGAAAATACACTGCCCTCTGTTGGTCAGAGCTATGTGGTCACTCTCCCTCTCCCTCTCCCTCTCTCTCTCTCTCTCTCTCTCTCTCTCTCTCTCTCTCTCTCTCTCTCTCTCTCTCTCTCTCTCTCTCTCTCTCTCTCTCTCTCTCTCTGCCGCTCATGTGCATTCTCTCTGACTCTTCTCCTTTCTTTCACCCTTTCTATCTCTCTCTCACCCTCCGTCTGTCTATCTTCCTCTCTCTGTCTGTCCGTCTGTCTGTCTGTTTATCAATCAATCTATCTATACATGTCCATCTCTGCCTATCTGTCTCGCCGTCCATCCTACACTCTTATGCTAGCTTATACTATTTCAGTTGACTCACATAGATCGTTTCTTGTTGCAATGTGAGGTTTTGATGTTGGTCATTTTCTATTTAACTCCGGTACCTTCTCTGCTCTTTAAGTGTTCTTGTTAATGGACTCACGCTCGGAGAAGGAGTCATTAGTGCACTAAAACGCCCTGGTGATCGCCACTCCGTGTGGACTAGCGGCTTTAATGAGGGACCTTTTACGTAAGGTTACCCCCTCTGCAGTGGCCGCTGATGGGGAAGGTTCAATCAGGACTGACCACCGCCTGGACATCATGTTTGGGCGGCTGCCTAGTAGGAGACTATGGCCTTATAGGCTAAGTGTGGTTCTCAAACGCTCACACACAAGCATGCACAGACACACTCACACGCAAGCATGCACAGATACACTCACAAACAGACACACTCACGCACACACACACTCTCACACACACACATACACACACACATAACACTCACACACACATACACACTCTCTCTCTCACATCCCCCTTCCACACAAACACACACATACTTTCTCTGTTAGTCTCTTTCTCTCCTTCTCTCTCTCTCTCTCTCTCTCTCTCTCTCTCTCTCTCTCTCTCTCTCTCTCTCTCTCTCTCTCTCTCTCGCACACATACACACACACACACAAATAATATCTGCTCAGTAAGCACTTTCACTTCCAAAATACATTAAGCAAAACTAGTGCACAGCTAGACGCGATGACACCTTATTTATTGACTTCTTTATTTATTTACTAACTCTTATTACACCACTTCCTCTCTCCAATTCTGTCACACACGTACGTACGCACACACACACTCACATTCACACACACACACTCACACTCACACTCACAGATAGGCATACACACACACACTCCCTATCTCTCTCTTTCTCCCTCCCTCTCTCTGTCACTCTCTTTCTCCCTCCATATCTCTCTCTCACTGTCTCTCTCTCTCTCTCCCTCTCTCTCTTTCTGTCTCTCTCTCCCTCCCTCCCTCCCTCCCTCCCTCCCTCCCTCCCTCCCTCCCTCCCTCCCTCCCTCCCTCCTCTCTCTCTTTCGCTCTCTCTCTCTTTCTCTCTCCCTCTCCCTCCCTCTCCCTCCCTCTCTCTCTTTCTTTCTCTCCCTCCCTCCCTCCCTTTCTCTCTCTCTCTCTGCCCCTCTCCCGCCCTCGCGCTCTCTCTCTGCCCAACTCCCTCCTAATCCTCTGTCTCCCTGGGTGTAGTGGCCCGGTACGCACCCGGCTTAGAGCAGGGTTTATGGTGTCCGAGGCTGGACGTGTTTGTTGGGATAATGCAGATCCGTCTCGCTGTCGCTGGAATGGCAGCAGGTGCACTCCCCCACACACAACCACACCGCAAACTCACCTGAGAATAAACATCTCACCAGATATACTATATTACTCAACACAATATGTTTAGTGGGGTATAGAGATTGGTAAAAAAATTAAATAAAGGCAAAATGCACTTTTGGCATATTATTTGTTCTGGCATCAAACATTTTCCTATCAAATATTCCTCTCAAAATCCCTCTTATGATTTATTCACTGGCTCACTAAATATATATTTCCAGCAAAATATTGCAGCTACTGCAACCAATATGACCTTCATTTATATCGTAGATATCGCTGTCATTTAATGTGATATCGCTATGAATAAAATGGTATGCCACCCTATTGTGTAATGTTCTGTACTGCAAAGACAGTCTGGGATGAACATAGACACCACAGGGCATTTAGACACTTACATCTTCCATCCCCTTCACTCAGAGAGGATATTTATCGAGAGTGGAGGGCACTAGGACCCAGAGGCCACACCTGTCAGTTTGGAAATGCCCTTTGGCAAGGATGCATGTATATGTGTTTGTGTGAGTGTGTGTCAGTGAGTGAGTCGATATGGGTATGGTGTGAGTGTGTGTGTCTATATATGTGCGAGTGTGCATGCAGGCGCATATGTGTTTGTGTTTGTGTGTGTGTGTGCATTTGTGCGTGTGTATGTATTGGAGTTTGAGTCCATATCTAAGTAGATTCTGTATGAATGTCAACAGGCCCCCAGACACACACACACACACACACACACACACACACACACACACACACACACACACACAGTGAGTGAAGGGAATGGGCGAGGGAGAGAGAGAGACTCACCATTGTCATGGCTACTGCTGTAAAGGTCCCTGAGATTGGCGGGCCAACACACTTCCACAACCTCTTGTCATGTCGCCATGTCTGTGACGCGCAACACACAAAACACAAAACACACATTCCCGTTAGTCTTTACTGCTGTCAAGGAACACACAAGTATATGCATTATGCACACGTACATGGATACACATATACACACACTCGTATGCATTTATACACATACACACATAGAGATACATACAAAAACACATCCTTATGCTCGTATGCACACGTACTTGGATGCATACACACATTTACAAATGCACATGCACACACACCTACACACCTACACACACACACACACACCTTCACACCTTCACACACAAACAACCCCCCCCCCCCCACACACACACACACACACACACACCCCTCCCTCCCCTCTATGTGGTATCTCCAGTGAGACCGGGGTATAATCTGAGTGGAGCCTATAGCAAGGAGCCAAGGCTCAGCCTGTGTATCTGTCGGCCTGTCAGTGTGTATGCCGCACCGCGCCGCTGCTGTAAGGGTTCCTCAGAACCCTTTATCTGCTCAGGAGAGGGAAGCCAACCTCTGTCTGCGAACCAGGCAACAGATGCGCAGCGTTAAGGAGCAGGGAAGGGTTCGTGAGTCAGCCCAAGGATGACTGAGGTATTCTGTAATGCCAACGTGAGGGTTGCAAACCCAGAACCTATTTACCATGAAAGCACTTGCTCCCTGTTGCCCTGGGAGTAGCTTCATGTAGACGAGTCGTCATAGAGATGGTAGAGCAGATTCATCCCGACACACAAACGCACACACACATACACATACAAATAAACACACATGTGCACACACACGCATACATATAAGCACACATGCACATGCACACACACATACACATACAAATAAACACACATGCACATGCACACACATACGCATACAAATAAACACACATGCACACACACACATACACATACATATAAACACACCCACACACACATACACATACAAATAAACACACACACACACACACACACACCCTGTGTAATTATGTATAATTCAGTCTGTTTGGTGAGCACTCCTGGGGTCCAGAGAGATCAGATGTGGTTTTATTTTTATTTTTATTTTTGGCTCACAGTAGTGCGCATGATGTGCCCCTTTCACGGCTTGATGTTTCCATAGTTACCGCCACACATCGCTGTCTCTATCTGTCCCTCTGATCTGTCTTTCTCTCTACTTCTCTCAACCTCTACCCCTCTCTCTCTCTCTCTCTCTCTCTCTCTCTCTCTCTCTCTGTCTCTCTCTCTCTGTCCCTCTATCTCTGTCCCTCTATCTGTCTCTCAACCTCTAGCCCTGACTCTCTTTCTCTCTCTGTCTCTCTCTCTCTCACTCTACCCCTGACTCTCTCTCTCTATCTCGATCTGTCTCTCGATCTGTCTCTATCAGTCTCTCTAGCATTCTCTCTCTACCACTCTCTACCTTTCTGCGCTCTTATTTTCATTTTAATCCGACGGTAACATTCTTTGAAAAGAACCATTCCTGAAATAGGAAAAGGTAATATTAAAAAGGTGATGCTAATGTTGTTTTACTTCATAAAATGCTTCACAGGCTACCTTCTTCGTTTGTTAAAATATGCATTATGTTGTGTTTATTACATTTTGCCTCGAGGCAAATATGCTGACTATTGTTTTCCTTTTTAAAAGTACCTTGATCTGAACACGACCAGATAAAAAAAGTCAGGTTTCACACCATGGAACGATCACATTATTTACTTATTCAGCAGCATAAGTCATCGTTTAATGTTTTTTACATCCAAATCGACGGCATCGTAACTCCCTTGACAGCTGACACACTGTTGTGTTGACACTAAGCTAACATATGAGAGGGAGAGAGAGAGACCGAGATAGACAGAGAGAAGAGAGAGAGCGGAGAGAGACAGAGAAAGACAGAGAATGAGCTAACCTCACCGAATTGCTTCACACCCTTATCTGTGACGAAGCTTGAAATTAGCAGCGTGACAAATTCAAGTGTATAAGCACGTGTGTCTTAAAGTGGTAGAGAGAGGAATGGAGAGAGAGGAATAGGGAGAGAGAGCGATGGATGAGAGCAATATGGTGCAACAAGAGAGAAAGAGGGAGAGAGAGGGATGGATTGAGAGAGAGGAATAGGGAGGAATGAGAGCAAGAGAGATGAACGTAGAGTGAGAAAGGGGTAGAGAGGAATGGATAGAGAGAGGAATAGGGAATTGAGGGACAGATGAGCAGAGCGAGATGGAGAGAGGGAGAATAAAGTGAGGAATAGAGAGAGGGATGGATGGAGAGAGATGGGGGGTAGAGTGTAATATAGAGAGAGGGTGAGAGAGAGAGAGAGGGTGAACAGGGGTGGTTTGAGTGTGTCATAGTCAATGGCGCCCTGCTCTCTGTCTGGATAGATCAGAGAGAGAGAGACCGACAGACCGACAGACAGGCAGACAGACGGGGGCAGAACAGAGAGAGAAAGAAAGTGACAGACAGACAGAACAGCGCGAGATAGAGACAGACAGTCGGACAGAAAGAAAGAAAAACAGTCATGACGCAAAGACTCTTTCGCCACTTGTGAGTACACTTTATGTAAATTATGTTGTTTGAGTGTCGATAGAAATTGGGTGGATTTCCAATTTAAAAAAAGATGAAAACAAACGACCACTTGAGATGATGAGGTTGAACTGATGGATTTGTGTTGAGAGACTGAAGTGACGTTGATCTCCAAAAACAATCACATATTCTTAGTCTTCATAGTCCTCATGCATCACAGATGTCAACGTGTACCACACATTAATGCTTGTTTTCTTGTTCTGAATGTATGGACGCCGCCATATCAATAATAGATTATTAGACTTCCTTTCGACATGTTTATGGATATATAGAAAGATAGAAGCAAAAAGCTAGATAGATGCCAGTAAGAAGCTGTTGTTGTTTGGGGCTGAGGGCGTTGAATGCAGGTGATGGTGTTTTTTTGCCCATGCGTTCGTCTGTGCATATGTACGTGTATGCGTAGGTGCGTGCGTAGGTGCGTAATCAGCAGGTGAAGCCTCACCCAGAGGCTGGCTGTGGCTCCCTGTAGGTGTGTGTGTGTGGTGGGGGGGGGGTCTCTTCTGCTACGTAGGGCGCTACACACGCACACTCTGGCGTTAGCATCGCTCCGAGGACGTCACACCACACAGGAGCTATTTTTAGAAGCGGTCGAAGGAAGGTTTTTTTTAATGTATTTACTCTTTAAAATCAGAGTTTCCTTTCTCTCTCTCGCTCGCTCTCTCTCTCTTGAATGTTTTAAATCTTGTGTTGGCAGTTCTGTCTTCTTGTGTAAAAGATTATTTGAACTTGCTGACTGACAGCAGAAACAGGAGGGCTGGCAGACACTTCCATTTATAATTCCCTGCTGGGTCCCCCCCCCCCCCGTCCCCCCCCCCCCACCACCACCACCAGAGCACCTAAAACAATCCCATTGATTTGTTTGGCAGTGATTAGAATACTCAGGGAAAATGCCAAAACAGCGATAAAAACAAACAAATACAAAACCAAAATAAATTGAAATGCATTTGACCAATTAATTTGAGAGTAAGTGTGATTATAATAACCCATTGGGGTGGAAAGCCACAATGGAACAGCGATCGCAATGATTGTTTGACGCAAAACGGCTTGAAATTGCCTGCGATTTAGGGCTGCAAAAACAAGCCATTGTTTATGCTGGTACGGCGTGCATTCTATTACCTTCAGGATATCTTCATGGCTATCACCAGCGTTCAAATGAGAGGTGGAGAGGGGCGTTTATCGCTCCATTATGGATTCTTCACTGTGGCATGCCAGGTAATTGATTTTAAAAGGACTTCTTTTAAAAAACTCGAGTGGAATAGATTGTCACCTGGAGTAAAATGAGCATGTCAGAATCAGACACCAGCAGAATCTATTACTAAATCCCAGACTCTTCAAACATGCAGACCATGTTGACTGGCGGTGGCTGCTTGGTGTAAATGGATGTCTTCAGAACAGCCTGTTTAATCAGATGCAGGCCGGTAGAGACCTCTTTGAAATACTAATAATTGTCGGGCCATTTTTAACACAACTGAAGAAAAATGATAAACCGACTCCCTTTAGGAATGACTAAAGCATACTTAATGTGATGGGAATACAAACAGTTGAGCAGAATATTGTAGGAAGAAGCAAAATAGGAAGGAATGAAGAGAGATACTAGGTGGGATAGAGAGAAATGAAAGGAAGGTGACCTAAGGAAGGGAACCAGAAAGCAAACAGAGAGGGAATGGAGAGATAGATATACAGAAAGCGGGATGAAGGAGAGTGAGAGGGAGATAGAGGAGGAAGAGGGGGAAACAGAAAGAAAGAGATAGGTGCGCTGATAAAAAGAAAAGAAGAAGAGAGAAAGCGAGAGACATTCAACCGCGGCGGCGTGAGCGGAGCGGAGATTGGGTATCTTTGCTCGTTCTTTCTACCCTCTGGCACCCGTTTCACAGGCCAGACAGGGCGTCAGGACGCAGAGATAAACCAGTGGACACGGGGCCACCGCATGAATGACCCGTCCACACTCGCCATCTCACCTCGCTTCACCTGCTGGGAAGCTACGCCCACGGCCCCATTCACATGCTGCCACCGCCGTCACGACTGATCACAACAAAGAACAGCCTTTTGCTCTGTCCTGGGTTGTGTAACCAGCATTGAGGTTGTACTGATGGTCGAGTTGTGCAGCATTAGCACGTGTCGTGAGCGATGCTTTGGGATTGCGGTGGTGAGCGAAGCCACAGCGGACATTGACTTCAGTCAGAGTCATCGAGAAATGAGTTGGTTAATGGGAAAGGGTGTGTGTTCCAAATGTTTTTTTTTTAATTGCTCAATTTAAAACCTGTTAACTGTTGAGAAAGGCTGCCGTGAGATGTCGGCCCTCATTTAGTCTCGTGTGTCTGCGTGTGTTAATCTGTGTGCAAAACTGCAGATATCTCAAACAATTGTTTATGACAGCAGAACCAATATCTCAGCCACTCTTTTTCTTTTTTTTTAGGGATCAAATAAAGACTTCTACTTGTAGAAATGAGATGATTCTCTATCGGAGAGCTGCAGTTTTGGAAATGTATCCAATTTATGCAACCTACCGTTTATGCTACTAAGCTATGCTGCAAAGATAGTTCTAATATGTGCAGTTATTAACACAGCGGGGGGGGGGGGGGGGGGGGGGGGGGGGTTTCAGTCACTCATTTTAGTTCTGGTGATGGTCTTACCCACATATCTTTCCAGGACAACCTAATGAAGAAGACTTAATTAATCCTCAACATGATGCAGGGATATAAGCAGGATCATCCATTCATAAAAGATGAACGCCTGAAGACAGAGAGGGAGAGAGAGAGAGAGAGAGAGAGAGAGAGAGAGAGAGACAGACAGACAGAGAGATAAAGAGAGAGAGAGAGAGAGACAGAGAGATAAAGAGACAGAGAGAGAGACAGCCAGAGACAGATAAAGAGACAGAGAGAGAGACAAAGACAGAGAGAGTTGTGATGCTGGTTGAACGGTGAGGTGACTACACTGAGTGATGGATAGGAGGCCTACAGGTGCACATTATCTCAAAGGTTAATCCACCACCGGATGGATCACTGAAATATTTAAGCAGCCTCTGCCTTTAAAGTTTAATGCGTAGCTCACTTGCGTGTCTGTGTGTGTCTCTGTGCGTGTCTGTGTGGGTCTCTTTTAGACAGCTCGTTACATTGTGAAATGTGTGTTGGCAAGCATTTCTGGTTCATTACTGTAAGACCATCTTCCATGAGGCCTGATGTCAGGGCCCTGTCACAGATATGTACAAATGAAGCTTGCGTGTTCCCATTGCTGCTCACACACACTGCAGCCCTGCCCTGCACAGCCTATCAACTATAGTACAACCGTAATCCTACAAAAGCTTTCTCTCTCCGGTGGACGGAGGGACCGCCAGATGCACCGGTTGATTGGAAGGGAGGTGAATAGAGCGATGGAGTGATAGACAGAGTACATGGAGAGAGAGATGGATAGGCAGACAGACAGACGGGAAGACTAGTAGGGTAGGGAAGGTAGTTACGATGGAGAGATAGAGGGATAGACAGAACGATAGAAGGGAAGAGTGATGAAGAGATGGCTGGATAACGAGAGAGAGAGAGAGAGAGGTGGACAGTAGAGCGAGAGAGACAGGAGATGCTACTGCTGATGACTATTGCTAGTAATGGCAACCATAGCATCGCAGCCGCGTCGTAGCACTCAGGGGGCCATGCGCTGAGGGAACAGGTCTGTCATAATTACAGCTGCTACGTGCCAGGAACATGAGAGACAGAAGAGCATCGACGTGGCCGATGCACGCTGGCCTTGTTGAAAGTGCGATCGTCGGCCATGTAAACAACGGCAGGACTAGACACGGCGATTCACTCGGCTGCCCGTCACGGACGTACGCCTGGCTTGGAGTGGGTGGCTCGGCCGCTGCCCTGCTGGGATTGTCACGGGGAGGTGTCCTCGTGGTTTTCTGACAGAGATCACGTGACTAGGACCAGCGCGTCCCACTGTCCATTGATGTTCATGAGGTCCGGGGGTTTGAACCCACAACCTTTTGATTGGGATTCAAACCTCCTGACAACTAGACCGCCCTGCCTCTGCGGGGCGGAGGAGGGTTTAACGGGACTAGGGGAAACGTTGCTGGTTGGGGGGGGGGGACAGTCCTCTGACGTCTACATCGGCTGCCACGTGACTGACAAGTCGCCACGCTTTCGAAAGGGGGGGCAGAGCACAATACAAATGTGCTCCTCTTGGTGCCAGCCAGTCTCTGCGCTGGATGTCATGCTGTCCTGGTGGTGGAGAGAGTCAGCGCGATGTGTGATTGCTCTCTCTCTCTCTCTCTCTCTCTCTCTCTCTCTCTCTCTCTCTCTCTCTCTCTCTCTGTCTCTCTCTCTCTCTCTCTCTCTCTCTCTCTCTGTGTCTCTCTCTCTGTCTCTCTCTCTCTCTCTGTCTCTCTCTCTCTCTCTCTCTCTCTCTCTCTCTCTCTCTCTAGTGGCACGGTTGTGTGTTTTTTTCTTGTTTTGGTGCACGGACACATAACAGACGAAACAATGTTTCAAGTAAATTAATGGATAACACCAATTTTTAAGTAACTTAAAAAGTATGTTCATTAGCAAGATAATAAGTAAATGAATATGTTAATAATAAAAAAATAATTGCAGTTATTAAATACAATTTATTTATTCAATAACAGGAGGATGAAGGAGGCAGGAAGAGGGAGGAGGAGGGAGGAGGAGGAGGAGGAGGCAGGAGGAGGTAGGAGGTAGGAGGAGGGAGGAGGAGGGAAGAGGAAGGAGGAGGGAGGAGGAGGAGGAGGAGGAGGCAGGAGGAGGTAGGAGGAGGCAGGAGGAGGCAGGAGGAGGCAGGAGGAGGCAGGAGGAGGGAGGAGGAGGAAGGAGGAGGAGGCAGGAGGAGGGAGGAGGAGGGAGGAGGAGATAAGGGCAGACGTGTTCTGTGGCCAACAGCACCCCCCCGCTGTTTGAAATGTATTCCAGAGCGGCCCCCTGCACTGAGAGTACCTGCCCCGATAAATTGATTCTGTCAGCCTTACAAAAGCAAATGCCTCCCCTGGAACAGCGCCTGCCATTGCAAAAGTGTATCCCATCAATATCCCATCCACTATTGTGTCCCCCGACGGGGGTGGATCTGAACAAATGAAAAATGTATAGCCCTACCTGAGCCTGAGTGGCTTAGGATGTGTTGTTGAGGCCTGATCTCAGAGATATCCCGCTCCTCCTTGGGAAATCTGTGGGAAGTACGGATCAAACTGTACACATTTCTCCAGCCTGGTTCCCGTTGATGTATATGAGAAGAGGAACCAGCATACACAACGTCAGAGGTGGAACTGTCCCTTTCAATATGAGGAGCTGGAAGTCCTCGACCAATTTGTTGGAGCAACCATCTGGATGTGCTAATTAGGGAAGCCCAGAGGTACGGCTAATGAATGGAATCAGCTGGCTCTGTGCTTGTGTTACCCGAGACTCGAAATTGAAATTAGAAAAAACTAAGTGGAACTTAACAAAACGTATTCCCTAATTGATACGCTTGTTTCTGGGGGGATGTGGTTGCGTGGTGGCTGCTGGAGCTCTGCTTTTGTTTTACCTCGATGTCGCCTTTGCTCACCAACTTTGCCTTTGTTCTTGCAATTTAACGCGAAAAGGTTCAGAATCCAGATACATCTTTGTCTGGGTATGTGCCAAATCGGAGCCTGCATGGGCATAATCTCCAACCGTGACAGCTTGTAGTGTCATATCTGTTACGCATCCAACATGGTGAGTTTGTCATATTGGTAGGGTTGATACGTTCATAGGTGTAGTTGATGAGTGTAGCGTGTGTGCGTGCATGGGTGCTTGTGTACGTGCGTGCGTGCGTGCGCGTGTGTGTGCGTGCGTGCATGCGTACATGTGTGCGTGCGCGCGTGTGAGTGAGACCCAGGACTTGTTTGATGTCCGTGCCCTTACCCCTCTGGCCCTCTCGGGATGACTCCAGGGTGAGGGGTATTTTTAGAAGAGAGATGGCCAGACAGTGTGTTGGGCTGCAGGATTGTTTGCGCTGATGGACCTTCCCTGTGTGTTTGACCTGACCACACTCCGCCAGTCGGGGGGAAAGGACACTGTGGCCATTCTGTCGTCTCTCTTTGGTCTTTCCATTCTCTTTCTATTGCCTCCTCACCCTCTTGGTGAAACAATGGCGGTGTTGACTGACTGACAGTGATGGCGCCTTACGGATAGAGTGAATCTCCTCTACCGTGACGTGTACCAAATGAGAACCAAGTGTGGGATAGGTGTGAAAACACACGCCTTTAGAAAGCAACACGCTTCAATTCTACAAGAGCTCGTAAAACGTGTTCATCGCCATAGGGAAGGAAAAGAACCAAGCCGGCGTCCATTGTTCTCCCCTCCTTCTCCTCTAAATGAAAGAGGCGCGCCTTGCTTTCTCTTCATCGGTTCCCAGCTCCCCGCGGGGCCCGGAGGGGTTCTGCTGAGCAGAAAAAGACGAGCTGCGGTCCTTTGTGTTTGCTCTGAAGCGCTCTGTGATGAAACGACGGCGGCGGCGGCGGCGGCGGCGCGTCCGTCAGCGGCCCGATGGCCTGACGAGCGGGAGCAGCGCACCTCTCGCTGGCATTTTGCTTTGGCTTTCATCTTGTTTGCCGGAGCACTTTAACTCACTTGCCGCTCAGCGGAACTTCAAAGCCGACGGGCTGATGGGACAATTTGCTGGGGCTCTTTTTTTTGTTTTTACAAAATCAGTAAGGGCTACTGAACACTGCATGAAGACGATAACCTGTGTGTGTCTCTGTGTTTGTGTCTGTGTGTATATTTGTGTGTGTGTGTGTGTGTGTGTCCGTGTGTATATGTGTCTGTGTGTGCGTGTGCGTGTTTGTGTGTGTGTGTGGGCACTTCAGAAGACTTTTGCGTGTGTTGTTTTTACATGAGTCATTTAGGTCACATGGTCCAAGGTCGTGTTGTGTCCTTCTGTCTGTCCATCTGCCCGTCTGGGATTTGGAGAATTGTGAGGTAATCTGGGCTCCACCCGAGCCAGGACGGCTTTAAGGCCTCCAAACTGTGATGTAATCATGATGACTTCTTCCCCGCTCGGATCCAGACCATTTAATCTGGGGGATGCTAAACCAACAAAGTCATATAATGATCAACAATGTTGGTAACAGAGGTTTGAGTGGAGCCGGAGAGGTGCTGATGATGTTTCAATCACCCACACTGGTGGTGTACTTTGAGGACTCAACGTCTTCTGAAATGTGATGAAGGGGTGTGTGAGCCTTCATCCCAGTACATGTGTTGGTGTGTGTGATGAAGGGGTGAGTGACCGGAGTGTTACATGTGTTGGTGTGTGTGATGAAGGGGTGAGTGACCGGAGTGTTACATGTGTTGGTGTGTGTGATGAAGGGGTGAATGACTGGAGTGTTACATGTGTTGGTGTGTGTGGAGGGAGGGCCACTAGGGGGTGCACTAATCTGGGAAATATATGTGTGTGTGTGTTTGTGAGAGAGAGAGAGAGAGAGAGAGAGAGAGAGAGAGAGAGAGAGAGAGAGAGAGAGAGAGAGAGAGAGAGAGAGAGAGAGAGAGAGAGAGAGAGAGAGAGAGAGAGAGAGAGAGAGAGAGAGAGAGAGAGAATGTGTGTGTGTGCGTGCTTGTATGCTTGTACATTCTCTAATTATACTTAAGGAGGGCTTTTCATAATATTCCCGTGAATTTGTATTCTGTGCATCAATATTTTAGAGTAGACGAACAGCAGTAGTTATTTATGTTAGGCAGTAAATAACAAATAGATATAGGGGCAGTGTTTTATGTAATGCTCTTAAGGTACGTATTCAAATGTGTGCTCGCAGTGCCGAACGATCGCTCTCTAAATGTAATTTAATTTTGACAGAGGGAAGAAAACCCGATGACTGTGAGAAATTCTCAGTGAACTGAGTTCCCTCTTAGCCGGGTCTGTGGTGAGCGAGGCTTGGAGAGAGCAGTACGGTCTGCTGGGGCTTAAAGAAAAGATATTAAGGAGATCGGCCTTCGGGCTCAACTGTGATGATAGCATTGACAACACTGCTTCATCATAGCCTAATAGTTTCTCTTCTTTCTTCTCTCGTTGGCTGCAAGAAATGTCTCTCGACATTTAAGGAAGATTAAACGCTGCGGTTCGCATTTGAGGGAGCATTGTTGTTTTTTCTGACACGTTGCTCTTTTGCGTGCGGGGTTTGTTTTGACGGATCTATGGGACGCCACCAAAGGATTTTGTTTGGCTTCTTTCTGTATTGATGACATATCCAATAAAACGGTCAAAAGTGTTCCTTTCCTGCTCACAAGTAATGTCAGCCCAAACAAAGTTTTCTGTGTGTGTGTGTGTGTGTGTGTGTGTGTGTGTGTTTATGTTTGTGTAGTTTTTCTGTACACTTCCCCTGTCGTCCCTAACCATATTTAAAGATTAGTCATTAAGCAGATCCTTTTATCCAATGGGACTTTCAGTGAATTTGCATACATTTAATTAAGGAACAGGTAAGGGTTACCATATCTTGCTCAAAGACGCCTACACTAAGATTCAAGTGCTTCACTGCTCCCTCCCTCCCTACATTTATCTGCCATTAAGAAGTGTTGCATATCACGCTATGTGATCGACAGGCAAGAAAAATTCCTGAACCGTTCACAGAAAAGAAGCCCTGATTGGTCAGAAATGAGCCGAGAGCGGTTTAAAATCTAAATGGTCTCCTACAGAGGCAGGCACTGTCACCTCAAAATTGATATTTAATTTTTTATTTTATATTCTCACAGCGCCATTCACCCACTAATAGCTGACGGATAGCTGTGCCATTTCTAACCAATTACACTCAAATAATAGCTCTCAAAACGTACTTACTTCACCTTTAGGTTGCAGACATTGGGGATCGAACCCAGTGCCTTTTGGCTGGGAGTTGAACACCCTTACCCCACTGCACTGTCCTACCCCAGGAGTGTTTCCGTTTCTTTGGTCAGCAGAATCCATCTTCATTACGAATCCTGTGATCTTGTATTTCTGTCTTCCCAACTCCAGGAACCAGCAGCGGGAGACCGCCGCTGGTTCCTTCTCCTACGCTACCCGCCTCACATCCCAACTCCCCTGCAGAATAGCACGGAGGCACACCAGCCGCGTCCTTAAGAGAGCTTTAATGACAAGGGCGTAGCCCCGGGTTCATCTGGGTTCCCTCTGTGAGGCTGAGGCCCGGGGCCCGGGGGCAAGCAGCTCATCCTCTGGCCTGTCAGACGTCAGGAACCTGAGGGGAAACCAGATTGCCATTTTTTTCGCCGTTTTCGAGAAGAGAGCGGATAGACTGCATGTGTGTACAGCGCTCCACTAGCTACTGGGGCTTATCAAATTGCTTTTCCAATTTTCTAATGGCTCACACTCAGCCATTAGTTTATACCAGGTGGCAGCCATGACGGTCTGAAGCAAGTACAAGTGAACAAACCGGGCTCATCTTCCTGATAGTGGTCCACAGGGCCGCTGCAAAAACATTCCGGTTTTATGCAAGTCAACGGGGGAAAACTCTGAAAAGAATCTCGGAATACACAGCCGATATTTTCGGTCAACATTCGATCGGGTTCTTGTCAGCTGCTTTTCCTTGCTCTCAAACATGCCTTACAAAGGGGTGTGAAAGTGTGGTTGCATTTAAAAGTTATAAGGCATTAAGGAAGGAGATGCCAGGATCTCCCCCATCAAGACTCAGACCTGGACCAACACTATAACTCTCTGCTCCTCCTACTGGTTCCTCCATAGAAACGGTTTTTAGGTATTTATTGTTTTGATGCAGCCAAGTATTTATTCAACTGAATCTGGCTCCTATGGATTTCCTTTATCACTGTGTGTAGGTATATGTGGATAGGCAGCACTCTGACAGCTAGCATATTATGGCATTGTGTTGCGTAACTCATGTGCATGCATGTAAAATGTGCTTCCTACTGATAACGTCAAGTAAATTAAGCTGTAACTGAGGAACTGACATATTAACAATTTCTGAGAGCATGACTATCATTTAGGCCTTTTTGTTGTTGAGCTAAAAATAAATCGGGTGTAAGGTATATGCGAACCGCTTTCTTTATGTCGGAAATACTTTACGCAGTATTACAGTAAGTAAATGCAAGAATGTTATGCTTTACCTAACAAAAAATAGAAGTACGGAAATAATTGCGCATGTTTGCGTTCTCCTTCTAGACGGTAACAGGATATTAGCTTTAGCAACACAGTGCTACGGTAGGGGGCGGGTCTTAGCTCTGAGCTCTGCCCGGAAGCTCCTCTGGCCTCCTGGCCAGAGCCTCCACCTTTCAGCAAAATGGCGGCCCCTGTAAACAAATATAAAAAGTAGCTCGACAGCCCCGTTGAAACTAATGGGTGACGTCACAGATGCTACATCCATATTTTATACAGTATTTTAGACGTGTGTTCCTAGTTACATCCACTATGTTGGGTAGTCTTGCTCAACGACATCTCGACAAAAATAGCCTGGAATCAAACTATCAACTCTCGATTGCCAGGCAACCTACTCTTGCTCCCGAGCTGTTACCATCCCCCCCTCCCTCCCACGACAGCAGTGATTAACAAGAGTTGAATCTTGCATTGATGAAGATGTATTCTATAATGGCTAAATGACATTGAACGTGGCTCATGTAATCGCCTCAGATGGATAAGATCTCTGATCCATTGGCCAATTAACAATGTTCTAATTTTCTCAATCGACTCCCATCTTGCCGCAAGCCTCTGCCATGACCTTTCCCGCGACCATTTATTGATCTCATTTCACCGTCATATGGGCTATCGAGTGGATTGTCCTGATAGGTCGCTGCTTTTCGTTGCCACGGCATCCTAATTCTGAGCACATCTGTTTGACGAATGAGGGAACTATAGAGAGTAGACATGATGATGCAAGTTCATTTCTGTAGGGAAGAACGCAACAGTCAGAGATGTCTACTTATGTGTGTACATGCTTTGGTTCATGCAGATATCAGGGGGCAAAATGTTTTTTTTTCTAGATGTATCTGTTGCATGTGTTTTTTCAGGTTCATTACTCTGTTTCTCAGAGGTTGGAGCCCCGGGATCTGGGCCCCATGTCTGTGGCTAAAATAAAGGAAACTTGGCATCCTTGAACTCCTCTACCTAAGCGGATGTTAAACTCTGAATGCAGGGTCAACATCAAGTCTTTGCACATTTGAAATTTTTTCCAGCAATATTCCCCTGTGATGGCTTACATTTATATATATTCCATATTTTGGTCCATCTCAGCGTCACAGAGAGGGGGGAGGGGGGGGGTAAACAGGCAGTACCCCGCCCCCCCCCCCCAACCCCCCCCCCCACCCCCACCCCCCATCACCACCATGGCACGCTCCTCAGCTGGCCTCTCCTGCCCTCACAATAGCTGCAATTACAGGCAGCCGTCTCCCCCCTGGTCCCTAGGCTCTCAGGGGCTGTTAGGGCCGACCCAGGGGAGGGTGCGCTGGGGGGCATCTTTATTGGTTTGTGGAGGTGGTGGAGGTTGGGCGATGGGTGTGTGTGTGTGTGTGTGGGGGGGGGGGGGGGGGGGCTATTTTGGGTGGCATCTTTATTTGCTTTTGGGGATCGCAGCAGTGGTGTTAGTGGAGGTGATAGTGGTAGGGGAGGTGGAGGTGGTGTTAGTGGTGGGGGTGGTGGAGGTGGTGATAGTGGTAGGGGTGGTGGTGATAGTGGCAGGGGTGGTGGAGGTGGTGATAGTGGTAGGGGTGGTGGTGATAGTGGCAGGGGTGGTGGAGGTGGTGATAGTGGCAGGGGTGGTGGAGGTGGTGATAGTGGTAGGGCTGGTGGAGATGGTGATAGTGGTAGGGGTGGTGGTGATAGTGGTAGGGGTGGTGGAGGTGGTGATAGTGGTAGGGCTGGTGGACGTGGTGGAGTTAGTGTATGTGGGGGCGGAGGTGGTATGAGAGAGAGAAAGGAGATGGTAGAGTGAGAGGGAGAGAGACAGATTGTAGAGAGAGGTGAGAGAGGAGACAAAGGAGGAGAGAGAAAGAGGGAAAGAAAGGGAGATTACGTAGAGATGATAGAGAGAGAGGAGAGAGAGAGATAGATGAGCGATATGGTAAAGAGAGAGAAGAGAGGCCAGGCCTAGATGTACCATCCTTAAATGAGTGCATGAGAGTGAGAGTCTGAGAGTCTGCCCCACCCGCACTATATCTCATTATTCTTTATATCACCTGTTCACTGATCCAGAAGGGTCCACCTTGCAGGGTCCTATCCCAGAACCCCTTTGTCCTGCCACCACCCTCATGGCTCTGTCCTGCCACCACCCTCAAGGCTCTGACCCCCTGTGAAAGCCGACACATCCCCGGCCATCCGTGTGGACCGGGGGGGGGGGGGGGGGTCACTCAGTCAGTCACTCAGAATCTGATGAACAAATAGAAAAACAGATTTGGCCCAATCAAGTGACAAAACGGCCATGAAGATGAGCGTTCAAGTTAGATCTGCTCTGCTGAATGAGCCAGTTCATCTGTTGTCTCAGCTGGTTGTACAATAACAAAATGTCCTAATCAACGGCTTGTGAGTCAATCGCCGGACACAGTGTGCCACTAAACAAATGAAATGGACATCGTTCTTTGCTAAATGTAGCCCGTGTAATTGGTTTTGTGAGCCTGCTGTTGGGGGGACGTGGTTTAGTATGCTAGGGATATTAAGAGAGGACTGCCGCTGGAAGCTTCTATGTGATTCATTTTCTCCAGAAGAGAACATCAATCTGTGGCCAAAATGTTGTAAATGATTGAATTTCTCCCAATTCATTCCCCAGCGTAATTAGAACCATTAGCCATTGTTCCAGCCCTTGATTGGGATGTAAGCCCTTTAAAAAAAAGAGGATGTTAAAAGGCGTTGATATTGTTCAGATTGGTCAAACTTAAAAAATGCTAATCGGCAGCCTCTTAAAAAGCTAATTTGCACTCTTACATTTTGTTTGACTGGTTTCAGCAATGACGCGGTCAAAGCCTACTTCCCCCAACAAAAAATGTTTCGTACATACATTGATACAGATATTATCACTGCTCATGGTTAGCACTGCGATTCACCATTTTATCATCTTCTACATTTCTGCATTTCAATATTTGGACTCAAAATGGTGGCAGATTGATTGGGTAGCAGACATTAAGATAAACCCCCGCCACACTTGCTCCTTCGTCGTCTTGGCACCCATCAGGTAAAATACTTTATTTACTGTTTATTACTGTTTTAATTGGCTCGGCCCCGAAATGAAGTCGCCATAAAAATTGTGATTACACTGCTCTTTCGAGGACGTTACCCTTGATCAGTCAAACAATCACAAAAGCAGTTTCAGTTCTCCCACGAGATCGCTCGTAAATCATCTGCGTTGAGCAGAACTCTCGTAGGCTCATCGGCCTCACAGGCCTACAGCTACAGTCTGGATAAAACAGTAATAGTAATAATAAATGTAAATAAAGTGACTCCACATGGGATTAGATTGCAGATGAAGGGATTTAAGAAGAAGCAAATGATTTATGAATTTCCGTTTGATTTCACCATCTGCTCCTTATATCTACTGCCTGCTGCCCAAACTCTCTCCCTCATTAGACCTCCCCCTCTCCTCCCTATTCCTTCCCTGCCCCCTCCCTCCCTTCCCCTCACCACTCACTGTTGCCATGGCGTAGGAAAGTGTTTACAGGGGGACAAGAAGCTAACGCAGCACCCAGCGCTGCAAAGCTCTTGAGGCCCATACAAACCCAGTTATACCACCTGGTAACCATAGAGAATTATACCACTGTTTTTAAGCAGCTTTGTTGAGGAACTGCCACTTTTGAAACGTTTACTTAGTCATGGTTGTATTCAAAACAATTAGAGTGATTCATTTTTCTTAATCAAATACATTATTAAGTATCAAGGTTGTTAAAGAGCAGGTAGGGGCTAGGACATTTTGCTCAAGGAGGCCTGCAGGTAGACTGGACATTGGGTATTATTATATAAAAAAAAAGACAAACCAAAGAAGGGTTCTTCACATTGCTAGTGGAGACTCAGCAGCTGGTGGAGTCTCCCTTCAGGCTAGATTTCAACCATTTCATTGATGCTTTGACATCAATTTGACTGACGAGGGAGTAGAATTCTAATTACTTAATGCTGTATCGCTTAGTATTAATTAGGGCAGTGCTGTAATTACTGCTTCTGTTGCTGTATAGCGTGCACGCATGAGAAATCTGATTATTTTGATTACTTATATTCATTATTTTATTTAGTGAGGTGGAACCACCTTTTACAGAGAGGATTTCTTGTTTATTTCTTGATAATATCTTAATAATTTGTGCTTTCTTTTATCAAGAAAACACAAGTTTTACTGATAAAAGCTTGTGCTCCTAGAATCCAAATGGATTCTTTAGGAATAGAAAGAGTTGATACGCGCGCGCGTGTGTGTGTGTGAAAGAGATCAGTATGTGTATTAAATGGTAAATCTGGA
>JACYXH010000839.1:62500-67500 GCA_026745465.1 Lota lota
TCGAACCTGCGGTTGCTACTGAGCCGCCTGCGGGGTTAGCCGTCGAGCCGCCGAAACAGAACAGCGGTTAGCGCCTGTGGCCATTTGCTGGGATACCAGCTGCTGTCATGTTTTCCCATGAAACGGAGACATCACAGTGTCCCGTCGATGTTGCGGCATTTCCAATCTCTCGCCGTTTCCAGTCTCTCGCCGTTTCCAGTCTCTCGCCGTTTCCAGTCTCTCGCCGTTTCCAGTCTCTCGCCGTTTCCAGTCTCTCGCCGTTTCCAGTCTCTCGCCGTTTCCAGTCTCTCTGCGTTTCCAGTCTCTCTGCGTTTCCAGTCTCTCGCGTTTCCAGTCTCTCGCGTTTCCAGTCTCTCTGCGTTTCCAGTCTCTCTGCGTTTCCAGTCTCTCTGCATTTCCAGTCTCTCGCCGTTTCCAGTCTCTCGCCGTTTCCAGTCTCTCTGCGTTTCCAGTCTCTCTGCGTTTCCAGTCTCTCGCGTTTCCAGTCTCTCTGCGTTTCCAGTCTCTCTGCCGTTTCCAGTCTCTCGCGTTGCCAGTCTCTCCTGCGTTTCCAGTCTCCTCTGCGTTTCCTAGTCTCTCTCGCGTTTCCAGTCTCTCGCGTTTCCAGTCTCTCTGCGTTTCCAGTCCTCTCTGAGTTTCCAGTCTCTCTGCCGTTTCCAGTCCTCTAGCCGTTTCCAGTCTCTCACCGTTTCCAGTCTCTCTGCGTTTTCCATTCTCTGCGTTTTTCCGTCTCTCTGCGTTTCCAGTCTCTCTGCGTTTCCAGTCTCTTCTGCGTTTCCAGGTCTCTCTGCCGTTTCCAGGGTCTCTACGGTCAGTCTCGTAGTTTCCAGTCTCTCTGCGTTTTCCAGTCTCTCTGCGTTTCCAGTCTTCTGCGTTTCCAGTCCTCTCTGCGTTTCCAGTCTCTCTGCGTTTCCAGTCTCATAGCGTTTCACAAGTCCTCCCCTGCGGTTTCCCAGTCTCTCGCCGTTTCCAGTCTCTCGCCGTTTCCAGTCTCTCGCCGTTTCCAAAGTGTGGTGCAGCAGCTTCGGTTCCGCCTGCCCTGCGCATCATTTGGTTTGGTGACGGTTTGGCGTTGGGAGACGCGGCAGATTACCTCTCCATCCATCATGCAGTGACACATACCCAGCATACGGACACCACGTTTTAGTCTTTTGCTGAAGTGGTTTGCGGAAACCCAGGGGGCAAAGCACATTTTCCTAGGCAGCTCTGAGAGAGAGAGAGAGAGAGAGAGAGAGAGAGAGAGAGAGAGAGAGAGAGAGAGAGAGAGAGAGAGAGAGAGAGAGAGAGAGAGAGAGAGAGAGAGAGAGAGAGAGAGAGAGAGAGAGAGAGAGAGAGAGAGAGAGAGAGAGAGAGAGAGAGAGAGCAAGCAAGCAGTTGTTCAAGGTTGAAGAGCAACTATGTGGCTATTTTTACGAGTACTAAAATAACAAATAAACGTACATCAGATTATATCAGTGCTATCCCATTACACAGCAAGACATAGAATTGCGTTGCTGTTTGTTAACTTCCTCCACAAAGCAAAGTGTTATTTGAATATTCAACAATTTACTGCACAATTATTTTGGAGTTTATATATAGCATCACAACAAAACACTTCCAAATTATAAAAACGTAATAATGTTAACCCTCTCCCACGCAGATCAAACTAATGTTTGGTTGAACTTCTACCATGCTTGCATTGGTACTACTCTCATTAAGGATGATTTCGAGAAATGAGGAACACACATTTGCCTACACAGTGAATACTTCTCGTGGGCGCTTCCATTGCGGCTGCCGGTCTGCTTGCGGTTGGCGGTGGCCTGCTGTTCACTCCGCCAGCACGGTGGGAACTTATGAACTCCTCCGGGCTTCGGGGGGCTGGGGATCTGAAGCCAAACACTGCATGTGGCTCTGTGCCGTTCTGCTGAGCAGTGGCAGTGGGCCCGGGCCTGCTAAGCCCCCCCACCCCCACCCCTCTCTCTCTGGTCCACCGGGGTGGGGGGGCAGGCTGTCGGGTGTATGAAGCCATAATAACGGGTGGAAGAGGGAGTCTTAATCCACGCGGTGGCCTGCGGTCTGTCCGTCGTCGCCGGGCCTCTCCAGAACTCCCTCCCGGCGCCAGACGGTGGGCGTGGAACCTCTGGCTTTAACAGCTGCTGACCAATGTTAGTAGCTGTGCTAGCCGATGCTAGTAACTAGCTTCTACTAGCATCGGCTAGCATCTACTGGCATCGGCTAGCATGCACCAGCACAATTTGCCACCATAAACTAGCATCTACTAGCATTGGTTGTTTCCTTCTCTTGTTTTACTTTGGTTGAGAAGTGTTTTTTGGGGAAAGTGCAGAATTGGGTTCATGTCCTCTCTTTTCACGTTGAACATTGTGTTCTTGATGAATGCATATCATTTGAATGATAATCCAACCCGTTGAAGTGTTACACAAACTAAAACCCTTTGTGTGACACACTTCTTTCACACAAGCTGCACGCAAGTATATTTACCGTTGTAGAATAGCAACATTGTCAAAGGCATGAATAATGTACCCATGAAAAGCTCCATCCTACGAGTGGAGTCTCTAATCAGTGAGTGGCACGCATCAGGCCTTCGTGCCAAGCCGATCATTCTAGCAAATCCTTATCCCACCGGAAAAAAAGGAAAACTCACAGTGATTAAATAAATATTATTGAATGTTTTATGCCTTGAATTGTCCCAATTCTTCACCCCCTGAACTGAATGACTTTTCAAAGCACATCGCGTTGTCATTCCCGCCCCTTCCTGGCAGTTGATTTTGCACAGCCACACAACATATGGGGACATTCTGGCACGGCCCGTGTTTTGCTGCTCTGCTTCCCATGGCAGAGCTCCTCTCTATACCCTGTGATTACCACGATGTGGTCAGGATCTCTCCCGCTGGCGACGACAAGCAGTCCTCTCAGTGTGTTTGCCGGGGGGGGGGGGGGGGGGGGGGGGGGGGGGGGGGGGGGGGGGGGGGGGGGGGGGGGGGAGAGAGAGACAACTCTTGGAAAGAACACGGGTCTAGTGTTTACTTTTTACACACGGGAGAATCCGTCGGTCTGGTCCTCAGGAACGAGACGGGAGCTGGCGCTTTCTGAGCTGTGGCTGTGCGAACGGGTTGGGGATGTTCCGGGGGGGGCGGGGGGCGGGGAGGGGGGGGGGGCTGGTGATGGTGTGACGTCAGGGAGTAAATGTGTCGCGTTGAGCCGTTGGAATGTGGACATGTGCTAGGGTGACAGGAGCAACCCTAGGAGCAGAGATCTCTGCTTGCCATCGGCCGGTCCGTCTGGCAGCTGGCCTTACTTGGTAATGCTGGATGAGACAGCCCAACGCCGCTCCACCCTGCTCTGGGCTTCTTCTTCTCGGTAGAGTTGTTCTGCGGTGCTGCCGGAGGGAGTGGTGGCAGCGGCTCTATTTGAGGACTTGGAGAACCAAGGAGTAGGAGGACCAGGGAGTTGGGAGTACCAACACCTAGAGACCTGACACTTGAAGAAACACTTGCAGAACCTACGCTTGGAGAACCAGCGGTTGCTGGGGAAGGAAGAGGGAGACTTCAGAAGTCATAAGGGGCTTCTGACTGAACAAACCCAGCCTCACAGAGGGACGAATTAGTCATGTTCCTCGCACACTCCAAGAACAGAAAATAGGAGAGGAGTAAGACGTGGTGTGGTTGAGTGAGGAGGGGAGAGGGGAGAGGGCGGAGGCTGGAGAAGGACTAGGATCAGACCGCTGCATCTCTGGTACATCTCGGAGTACAGGGTAACTCTGAGCTCTTCAGGGGTCCGGTGAACTTTTCCAGATCCAGGTCCCGGGTGTCTGTCCTGACCATGTCAGGACCATGTGGAATCTAATGTGGAAGTACTGCATCTCCGTGCGGACGATAAGGTAGGGGAGGGGTTACAAGGCTCCAGAAGCCTGGGGTGTTGGGGTGGTGCGTTGGGTGGAGGTGTGAGCCTGCTGGGGCAGACTCCAGCCTGTGTTGACTCATTGTTGTGAGGTACCTGCACTCTTCTAGCACAGCAGTACATGAGCACAGTAACTAATGGGATGCAATAGATTCAGGAAATTAAACACTTGGTGTTGTGACAGCTTTGGTCATTTAAGGGCAAAGCCTGTTGTAACCTTTGATGGAAATGTTCCGCAAAACGCTCATCATTAAGACTTCACTTTGAGTCGCCGCACAAAATATGCGCGTGATAATGATTATATTCTAATTGTTAATGATTAAACATGAATGCTGTTAGTTAGATGGTTTGTTATGGCAAAGAGCGGGATACAGCTTGCTCACCTCAGAGAGGATATGAACGATCAGGCCCACGGCCAAACGCATGAATGGATCAGCCCAGTACTTTCACCACGGAAAGACTCAAATTAGTGGCCAGTAGCGAGGCCAGCCCAGTCTTAGTCAGCGCTGACCATTCAGCACTCTTAAACCTCTGCAGGTCTGTCATTTCCCAAGCCTAGACGCTCGCCAACCGTGGCTCTGGTTTGACGTTTTAATGGAGCGAAATGGTCTACTTGTGCCGAGCAATTCAAGACATGTTTTAATAAAATCAAGACGGAATTCTTAAAAAAGAAAAAAAGCCCTGTCTGGTATATGCTGAACGCATTGTGTTCATGAGGCCCTCCGATATTTTCCATCTCAGTTTGTTTCCGATGGTTTCTATCTGACATTTTTCCTCTGGGCTTGGACTTCCTTTTGTCTGCTCAGTAAAATGTTACAGGAAATATTACATTGCTGCACGGTGCATTGTATGATTCTTTCTGTAGAAGCAGTATGTCTTCCTCTTAATATATTCTTTATATGTTCCTTTAGTGTTGTTTCCTTTAATTACTTTTTTTTATCAAAGGAAGTGTTCCTTTACATGTTTTTCACTATCAGTGTGTGGTCTGTCTAGTTAACCCACGGCTTAATTAGTATTTACTCACTATCAGTTTTCTCTTCATCCGGTTTTGATGAGAAAATGGCGTCGTTTTGAGTTGAGGTTAAACTGAAAGTTTATATTCA
>JACYXH010000839.1:70000-90000 GCA_026745465.1 Lota lota
ACTTACTTTATGGCCAACCGAATAGAAAAGCCCAATTGGTCCTTGTAATTCATGTGAAAGCGTGAATGTGTGTTCTCTCATGCCTCCCTGGCTCTAGGACTACCTGGTGAGGGGGGGCATCTGCTTCCACTTAGCTCCCCGTTCTGGGGTCTTGACTCGCAGTAGCCCCCCCCCCCCCCCCCCCCCCCCCCCCCCCCCCCCCCCCCCCCCCCCCCCCCCCCCCCCCCCATGCGGTGCTCGGGTTAAACCACTTGATCACCGTTTCATGGGGGCTCCATGCTTCTGTGTGCAGAACGATGTCAATGCTTTCCTTCTCCACACTGTGACATGTGGGTCGCAGGTTCTGGGACGTTTCTGCTGGGGGACATAAAAATACAAGATTCTTTTTAGAAACATGTCTTCAAGGAGCAGGTGGGGGTTAGGGCATGTTGTGCCAGGATGCATATGGGTAGGATGTGGCCATGGGGCCTTTGAACCCAGAACGTTATGGCTGGGAGTCGAACACCATAACCACTAGACTAATGGGCTGGATCTTGTAATATTGTTATAGTGTGAGTTGTACTGTGGCTCGTTTCTTTACTGTTCCCTCACAAAGAGTGTAATTAGCTGATCTAAATATTTTAGTGTTGCAGTATCTTATTTCCACCTTGTAATTTGATTCTGTATCTCTCTGTCTCTGTCTCGCTCTCTCTCTCTCACTGTCTCACTGTTTCTCTCTCTCTCTGTCTCTCTCTCTGTCTCTCTGTCTCTCTGCTTTCATCCATGATCAAGGAGGCCGACAGTAATAGATTGCAGACATTAGGGATTGAACCCAGTAGCTTTTGGATGGGAGTTGAACACCCTCGCCACTGTAGCCTGCCCTCTCCTTCCATAATCATCCCCTCTTTATGACTAATTACAGTAATACCTTTACCATGTACCACTCACTATACATACACGCAGGAAATGGACTGAAGTGGATCCATTCAAGGTAAATAACTGGTTGCCCTGGCTTCAGCTTGAGGTGCTTCTGAGGTGGGTCGCAAATCAGCTGATATAATTGGCCTGGATCAGCCACAGCAGCATATGTCGTCTCAGGGCAGTAATGACTTGCTCAGTGGGGGTGCCGGGTGGGGTGGGGTGGGGTGGGGTGGTGTTTCCGCCACCTGGGGTCCGTCTTCATCGTTTATGCATCTCAATGAGCCAACGACCTCATCTAACATTAACGACCACGGCGACCTCACTGCTGCTGTGGACCGCCCAAATCTGACCCTGCGCAACCCCACACACACACGCACGCGCACGCACACACACACACACGCACGCACTACCAGGCACGCACGCGCATGCACACACACACACACACATATACATGTGCACACACACACACGCAAATACACACACTCACACTCACGCACACACACACACACACACGCACGCACAAACACACACGCAAATTACACTCACGCACACGCACACACACGCACACACACGCACACACACAAACACTTCAATCCTTTGATGTCCACTGAAAGGCTCTCCCATGTTACCAGGACTACCTGGGAGAGGAAGCGATTGGCTGGGAGCCACTACAGGTCAATTTGTCCTCTCCTAAAGTGCTGTTTCCTGGCTGGACGTTGTGTTTATGCATGACAGCAGAGGAGGGGAATAATAAGTCTACCATTAGTTAGAGTAGATACGAGTAGTGGTTGAATGAATACGGTCGTAGAAATGCTTTTCGAGTACACTGAGCAATAGCAAATGTATTCACGTCTGAACGAATGACGTATCAAATGATGAACACGCAAGTCATTCTGGTGCATAGCCCCCTGTGGATGCACGTGAGCTAAGCCTGTGGTCCCATGAAATGAAGACACCAAGGTGCTCTATGGGCCACCGTGGTTACGGGAGCCTAGAGATAGATAACATGCAGAGCAGTGATGGATGTTAAGGTCAACCTCAAAGGGACGGACACCGCTGCTGTCCTTCAGTCTGACATGATGTCTTATTGTTCTTCTCACCCTGTTCATCCACACACCCATGCCATCGATAGCGTGCATTAGGCAGGGAGAAGCACGTTCACACCTAAGGGCTTTTTATTCAGGGAGTGAAGCCTGAAAGCATTCCACTGCTAACAGTTATTTCAAGGTTGATTTATCCATCGATATTTTTGGATCCATCAAAGAAATACCAGAGAGCTGTCAAAAAATGTTGATTCATTTCTTTGTTGGACAAACAGACAAGAAAAATGATTACATCCAAAGCTTTCCATCATAACACAATTATTAAATGCAACCTATTATCTACAAATGTCACTACAACTTATCTGCTGGCCTGTCCTAGAAAAGGAACAATACATTGTTTAATCCTGTCCTCTTCCAATCTCCCCTCCTCCTCCTGTATCTCCTGGGCTGTCCAACTTCCCACTCTCTGCTTGACTATTCATGCCTGGAATCAAACACGTGAGACTCGCAATCAATCCTCGCTGGAGAAGTCCCCAATCAATCGCCTGCTCATTTGCAATTCTCCCCTCTGCCTTCTTTGACAATCTGCCTTTATTCCTGTCATCATAATTATGCATAGAAAATAGGAGGGAGGAGGAGACCGAAGCTCTCCTCTGGGAACACATTCGAGGGGGATGTGATTGAGTGGAGGGGGTCGGGTGGTGGTTTGGCAGGGTAGGATGGACGATGTCCTACCCTGATTGGCTGTTAACTGCTCGTCGCCTTGGTAGCGATCCACGGCCCGACACAGAGTCCAACTCGACGCCTCACGCCGGTCAGCTGGGCTCGATATGGTGACAGACTGTCGTGTTCAGCGAGAGAGAGAGAGAGAGAGGCTGTTGAGAGAGAGTCAGTCGTGTTGAGAGAGAGAGAGAGAGAGAGAGAGAGAGAGAGAGAGAGAGAGAGAGTCAGTCGTGTTGAGAGAGAGAGAGAGAGGCTGTTGAGAGAGAGTCAGTGGTGTTGCGAGAGAGTGAGAGAGAGAGAGAAAGAGAGAGAGAGTCAGTGGTGTTGAGAGAGAGTGAGAGAGAGAGAGAGAGGCTGTTGAGAGAGAGTCAGTCGTGTTGAGAGAGAGAGAGAGAGAGAGAGTCAGTGGTGTTGAGAGAGAGTGAGAGAGAGAGAGAGAGGCTGTTGAGAGAGAGTCAGTGGTGTTCAGCGAGAGAGAGAGAGAGAGACAGAGAGAGAGAGAGAGAGAGAGAGAGAGAGAGAGAGAGAGAGAGAGGCTGTTGAGAGAGAGTCAGTCGTGTTGAGAGAGAGAGAGCGAGAGAGAGAGAGAGGCTGTTGAGAGAGAGTCAGTGGTGTTGAGAGAGAGAGAGAGAGAGAGAGAGAGAGAGAAAGAGAGAGAGAGAGTCAGTGGTGTTGAGAGAGAGTGAGAGAGAGAGAGAGAGAGAGAGAGAGAGAGGCTGTTGAGAGAGAGTCAGTGGTGTTCAGCGAGAGAGAGAGAGAGAGAGAGAGAGAGAGAGAGAGAGAGAGAGAGAGAGAGACGCTGAATGGTTGTGGTGGGCAACGACCACACGGAGAACAGCCCTCTCTCGCCCTCCTCTGATGACCAACTCCATCTCCTTAAGGTTACAAAGTGAATGAATGAATGCATGAATGCATGAATGGATGGATGCAGATGGTGCTGTGCGAGCTATACATTTATGAGTACATACTTGGCACTGTGATGTAGTGAATGGGATTGTGTGTGTGTGTGTGTGTGTGTTTGTGTGTGTGCGCGCGCGCGCGTGTGTGTGTGTTTGTAGTACGTGAGTGAACCCTGTCTTTAATTACGACCTGTGTTATATCCTACCTACAGTGTCTATTATATGAGTCCGAGAGTGTGTGTATGTGTACATGCGTGCGTGTGACATGCGTGCGTGCGATCCTCCATATCCAGTGTTATCCGGGCAGCTGGCTGGGTGTGTGTTTGGCGAGTGGTGGACCTTTCTTCCCGCCCAGCCCTGCCTCTGAGCCGCGGGGGGGCCCCAGCACAGCACTCTGTCTCCCGTCCTAATGAAAAGCCTTTTAACATCTCATTATCTGCTATCGGCGCTCAGCGGCGGCGGCCGTGGGCGTGGCCTGGCGGCGGCGGTGGCGGCGCTCCTAATGACACTCTGATCGAGGAGATAGCTAGCCCAGGTGTGGATGAGTGCGCGCACGGTGCATATATTCTTCAGCACGCGTGCGTGTGTGTGGTGTCTATTATGTGTGTGTGTGTGTGTGTGTGTGTGTGGGGGCATCTGCGATAGAGTTCCCAGCCCCCCCCCCCCCCCCCCCCCCCCCCCCCCTCCCTGCCTCCCCCCACGGCGGTCTTGATGGAGTGCGCGGGAGATAAATGATGTGATGTCATAGCCGGGGGATGAGGCCCATTAGAAATTCATCGCAGATTATTCATTCGGTGAATAACTGACGTCAGCGCCCAGAATGGATGTAGACGGCCGGCCGCGGCCTGCTCCGCCCTGCGAGACCTCTCCCGCAGCAGGGATGTGTCGTTTCGGCCAGATCTCGCTCCATTTCTGCTTTCTAAATGCCTATTATCCTGAAATGTGGCCACTGGTCACGTGACTATATTAGCTTCCATCCCCCATCCCCCACACACACACACACACACACACACACACACACACTCACAGACACCTGGGACTCATCTCCCCTCGCTGAGCGGCCGGGATAAGAGATGAGGTGGTGAAGATAGTGTTGATGGACTGTTGTGGGACGCTGCCTTGTCTCTGTGAAGACGTCCTGTCATTCGGTCAGAGCAGCATTAGCAGCTCTGCACATTTCTGCTGCCGCCTCGTGCTCCCTCTCGTCGCAGCGTGTTACTGGGTTTGGTTTCGGTTCTGTGCTGTGCTGTTTGTTTGATGTTGCATATATTAGTTGGTTTTTGGAAATGGATATCCATGAGAATAAGCAACTACCTCGTTTAATACACGCACGTTTTGGGGAGAGGAGAAAACCAAAACGATACAGATGAAATATTTTTCGAATAGTCCCATAGATCAATGTCCTCCTCCGTTCTTTGTAAGGAATAGATTCACGGTGGTTTTCTATGCCTAGTTGTGGCGTAAGATGCTTCCTAAAGGAGATAACTTGGCCGACTAAACCCCATAATAGGCTGGCTCTCTCCCCCCTTTATTGTTCCTGTCTCTACCTCAACAGTCTGTGTGGGGAGGATTGTGTGGTGAGGGTGTTGGACTCCCAGTTGAAAGGTTCCGGGTTCATATCCCAATGTCCACACACATACACCTGCAGGCATCCTTGAGCAAGGTGCCTTTGCCCCTACCTGCTCCTTAATGACAGGTTGATAATGAATGATCATTTTTCCAAAAACGAAATACATATATATATATAACAAGTATAAATGTATATCTTAAACAATTTCACAATAGGTCACTTCAGCGTCTGCAGAATTGATACATGTTAGATATAAAATCAAGTCTGGCCAGCAGCAGCTCATGTGTCTGCAGGGGTCTGTGGCGCTAAACGTCTAGACAGCCGTCTCTGGCTGCTACCCTGCCTCTCTCTACCTCTCTTGGGTCTGAGGACCTAGTTAGCCGCGCCTCCCACTGACCCACACACACATGTATAGACACCGGCGCTCATGCTAGCGCACGCATCCCTGTCCTGTGGCTGGGATGTGTTGATAACTCACACACGCACACGCACACACACACACTGTTTACCCTCATACACTGTAAAAGCACATACCATAACACACACTGTTAACACACATCTTTATTACACACATACTGTACACGCACACACACACACTGTTTATACTCATACACTGTTAAAACACATACCGTAACACACACACACACACACACACACACTGTTAACACACACATAATGTACACCACACACACAAAGACAAACACACAAACACATACTGTTATCACACATGGAGAATATTCAACCAGTTTATTGCTATATATATTTATAGATGCACAAGCCCAGCGTGTCCCTGACCTGGGTCAAGTCAAGACAAGTCATTTATGACGCACACTCAAAAACAACCAGGGTGGACCAAAGTGTTAGTGTGGCTAAATCAAAGCAGGCGGAGGGCTTCAGGCCTCAGATGCCCGGACATCACCCCGGTCCATCTGTCAGATGCTGACCAGGGACATCAGAGAGCTTGTGGAGATCCTTCATGGTTCTTTAGGTTAAGGTTTCCTCGCCGGTGTTTCCACCTGTGTATTATTAAATCAGTCCAGCGAAAGTGAGATCTGTTTTCAGAGCGCGGCGTCCCTCCTCTGCGGTTTTACTTATTCCTCTCACGCAAGACTTTGATTAGATGACGTGATCCGAGGGGTAGCGCCCTGTGAGAAGTTCACAGAGGTCATTTGGTATGGCTACAGTTTTAGACATATTGTTATTCATATTTCTGTATCTTGTGTTGTAGTTCAACCTGCCTGGGGACAAAGTTCAAAGCTACTGTCATCTCTCTCCCTCTTTCTTTGAATACATCTCTTATTCTCTGTACACGCTCTCTCTCTCTCTCTCTCTCTCTCTCTCTCTCTCTCTCTCTCTCTCGCTCTCTCGCTCTCTCTCTCGCTCTCGCTCTCGCTCTCTCTCGCCCTCTTTATTTTAATGCATCTCTTATTCTCTGTACACTCTCTCTCTCTCTCTCTCTCTCTCTCGCTCTCTCTCTCTCTCTCGCTCTCTCTCGCTCTCTCTCCCCCTCTTTATTTTAATGCATCTCTTATTCTCTATTCACACTCTCTCTCTCTCTCTCTCTCTCTCTCTCCCTTTTTCTTTTAATACATGTGTTATTCTCTATACATGCTCTCTCTCCCTCCCTTTTTCTTTTAATACATGTCTTATTCTCTGTACACCCTCTCTCTCGCTCTCTTTTGTCACCCTCTCACTCGTCTCTTAACGTGTCTCCATTCTCTTTACATTCTCAAACTTTTCCTCCCCTCAATCTACCTCTCCCTCTCCCTCTCCCCCCCCCCCCCCCCCCCTCTGGTTCCCGGACCCATGCGTGGCGTCACGTGACATCAGAACTGGTGCCAGAGCAGTGACGGTCCCACTCTAATGAGCTCCCCTGGGTGGGGCTGGTGGGTGGAGGGGTGGAACAGCAGACTGATGGAGACGGCTGTCCTCCCTGTCTCCAGTCCACCCCTCCATCCTCACCCGCTACCATCACCCCCTCCCCAACACACACACACACACACACACACACACACACACACACACACACACAGTTCTCCCCCAGGTCCATAATTGGTGAGGAGAATAAAGAGATACTTTAGATTGAACAGAAAACACTTTTTTTCTTTGTCAAACTCTTAATATATTCATAGTTCTTTGCTTCATTACTTCATCTGCAAGTGAGCCCCCCCTCCCCCTCCCTTCACCCCAATTATAGCTCCCTAGCACAGGATTGTAGATTAGATCGGTGTAGATTTCTGACGTTCTGATGAAGGGCATTGTGAGTGTGTGAATGTGTGTGTATTTTTAGAGGTACTGGAGGTAAATTGCCCTAAACATCACTTTTACCGTTTCTTTTCTTTTACATCAAACATGCTCTTTTAGCAGACCGTTCATGTCTTACTTCTAAGCCAGTCTCTGGAATACTGGCTCCATGGCTCCCTCTAGTGGTGGAATCTCAGTTAGCATATTCTAATCTGTGTATAGCTGTGTTTGTGAATGTGTAGCAATGTGCGTGTGTGTAATGTGTAATTTATATGAATGACTTCGCTCAAGACTTGACATCGTATAGCATCCATAAAATATCTCCAAAACTGCAAGAAAGATTTAGACATGACACCGACTTATATTGTCATTGCTTGGTGTGTTTTTGTTGTGTTGTTATTGGTTAATAATAGACCCAGCCGTTTTTACCCTGACATACTGTTTGTTATGCTGCTGTTTTGAAAGGAAGCGTCCCTTCATTAAGGTTTTTATTCAGAGCTGCAGCTTTGTTTACACATAGTTATTCTGTTGTTGTCTCAAACCCCATTGATGTACACACAAACACACATACACAGACACACATGCACACACACACTCTTATACACACAAACACACACACACACTCCTCTTATACACACATACACACACACACACATACTCCTCTTACACACATACACACACACACACACACACACACACACACACACACACACACACACACACACAAACACACACACAGCAGATCCCATCCCTGCGCTGCCATAGGCTGTCTGCCTTCAGCCGCTTATGACGGCAGCGTTGAGAAGCAGCATTAACCTCATTAACACTGTTACACCCTTCCCTCACCTCCACCCCGCCACACCCCCCTCACACAGCGCTTTCTCCTCTCTTTGTCTCTCTAGCAGCAGACGGTGCTGGACTAGGGCCCCGCTTGGGGCCGTCTAACAGTCAGAAAGGGTCATGGGGGATTTCTGACTCACAGGCTGTAAACATGTGATGGTGCACCTTCAGTTATGTAACATACAGTATATCCAGGTACATATCGGTGGAAACGCATGGCATCCAAATGTGTTCTCGTTTTTTGTATGTAGCTATATGTCTATAGTTAGCCATAGCTTCCTAATTATTTAGTTAGCTGTAGCTCTCTATATATTCACATCTGCATGTTCAATAGCATCTCTGTGGCAACTGTTGGGGTCCAAGTGACTTTAGTAAGCTACAACGCCATTGTCTCCTTGTACCATAGTTGGCTATTTCTATCTTCTATCTTCATGTTCACTACCACTCCGTAGACAGTGTTAGCATACGAGCATCTTCCCGTAGCGACCGCAGGGAGACAATAGCCCTCAGTGGTGCCATGGCGCTATGCGGGCCAAGTAGGGAAGCTTTAAACCGCCGGGCTGTTTTAAAAGCGAGGCTAAGGTTTATATAAATGGGGACGCCAGCTGTCACGCGGGAAATCCCATTAGGGCTAATCCTGCCGGTCCCCAGGTAATGGTAGAGAGACACACACACTCTAACCACAGGCTCGCCCGCTCTCTCTCTCTCTCGCTGGCAACGCCAGTCCGTAGTGTGTGGTGATAATAAACATTGGGTGCTGCTTGCCAGAATTTGCAAAAAAAGGGGGGGGGGGGGGGGGGGGGCCACCAGGGCCACCGGAGAAGTCAGGGCCCGACTCACCGTGACTCTCGGACCAGCGGCCCCACACCGGGGCCTGAATGCCTCTCCATGCTAGCTGCAGTTTACAGGCTCAGACGTAAGTCCCAACGCTCAATGTGTTTTTTCCTCTCACAGCAAATTATTTCTTGTTTGGTTCCAGTGTATGCACCGCTGAGTGCGGATGACGGCGAAGCATGCAGATTAATTTATTTAATCATTTTTGTATTCATACGATTTTTCATATTATATTGCTTTTGTATAGTTGTATTTGATCTGAACACCTTTACAGTTGTTCTGGGTTTAGATTCAGCACCACGGCTAGCAGCAGTGCTAGTGCTAGCATCAGTGCTACCCCAAGCAGCAGTGCTAGCGTTAGCAGCAGTGCTACCGCTTGCAGCGGTGCTAGTGCTAGAAGCAGTGCCCCCGCTAGCATCAGTGCTTGCGCTAGCATCAGTGCCACCCCAAGCACCAGTGCTACACTAGCAGCAGTGCTAGCGCTAGAAGCAGTGCTAGCGTTAGCAGCAGTGCCACCGCTGGAAGCGGTGCTTCTGCTTGCAGCAGTGCGACGGCTAACAGCAGTGCTACCACTAGCAGCAGCTGGCGGTATTGTTTACTGTAATCTACAGAGAGAGACAGGGATGGCGGCGCGACCTTGCAGTGTCATCAGGCAGGCCATGCTTCTGGAACGCCCGGGAACACCGGTTAGGTTACCCGACACTCACATGCTTGGCCTGTCACAGAGCAAAATGAGGGGAGAGAGAGAGAGAGAGAGAGAGAGAGAGAGAGAGAGAGAGAGAGAGAGAGAGAGAGAGAGAGAGAGAGAATGGGATAGAGCTGCTAGAGTGAGGGAGAGACAGTCAGGTTAAGAGAGATGGCCAGAGAGAGGGAAAAAGAGACGGTAGATGAGAGAGTGAGAGGGAGAAGGGGAGGGGCTTGCTGGCGGTGAGAAAGTGACAGGGGAGGGAGCTAAGCTGGGCACTTACAGAGACAGGAGAGGGAGAGCGAGAGAGGGAGAGGGGAGGGAGCTAAGATGGGCACTTACAGAGACAGGAGAGGGAGAGCGAGAGAGGGAGAGGGGAAAGCGAGAGAGAGGAAGAGAGACGGCAAGGGGAGAGAGAGTGATAGAGGGGAGAGAGAGATAAGTAGAAGGTAAAGAGAGTGAGGGGAGGGAGAGGAAGAGAGAGAGCGAGAGAAGAGAGGAAGAGAGATAGCCAGGGGAGAGAGATAGGGAGGGGAGAAAGAAAGAGCGAGGAGAGAGAGAGCGAGGGGACAGAGAGGAAGAGAGTCAGGGGAGAGAGAGAGAGAGAGAGAGAGAGAGAAAGAGGGAGGGCCATCAGGAGAGAGAGAGGGAGAGAGAAAGAGAGAGATCAAGGGGAGAGAGAGAGAGTAGGGGGGAGAGAGTGAGTGGGAGGGACAGCTGGGGAGAGAGAGAGAGAGAGAGAGTCGAGGGGAGAGAGGGAGGGCGGGGACAGTAAGTCGGTCCAGCTCATCCCTCTGTCTCTCTGTCTCTCTGTCTCCTGGAGGAGAACATGCTGGAAGGGCTCTGACTCCTCGTCACGTCGTCTCTCTCTGGGCTGTCTCTGCCGGTAGGAGCTCTGCTTGGTTCTCCTGTTTGTAGTACGTAGATGACCCTGCTGATTGTTTTGGGTCCGTTCGGGTTTGGTGTTATCGTCTGTTTGAATGTGCTCATATCTATGGCTGGTGCAGTCAGTGTGTGTCTGCTGTTTTGAATGATGACAGATTAGGTGTAGTTCAGCTGTTTATGCTTGTGGACAGGTGAAAGTGAATGAGTGCTTGCATGCATTTCTGTCTGTCTGTCTGTCTGTCTGTCTGTCTGTCTGTCTGTCTGTCTGTCTGTCTGTCTGTCTGTCTGTCTGTCTGTCTATCTGTCTATCTGTGTGTGTGTGTGTGTGTGTGTGTGTGTGTGTGTGTGTGTGTTTGTGGGCAGGTGAGAGTGGATGAGTGCTTGCATACATGTCTGTCTGTCTGTCTGTCAATCTGTGTGTGTGTGTGTGTGTGTGTGTGTGTGTGTGTGTGTGTGTGTGTGTGCTTGTTTGTTCGTGTTTTTGTGTGTGTGTGTGTGTGTGTGTAGTGTTTGTGTGTGTGGTGCTCGGAGGATTGCGTAGACTCCGCTCTTGTTTACAACCATTGCCCCAATCATGTGGTCCATCCATGATGACAGCAGCAGCTGCACTGGCAATGCCTCCCCCCCCCCCCCTCACCCCATCCCATCTCATCACCAAAACCTCTGTTCTCTACATCTCCTTTTTCTAGCTCCTAGCTCCCCTTCATATCTCTCTCTCTCTCTCTCTCTCTCTCTCTCTCTCTCTCTCTCTCTCTCTCTCTCTCTCTCTCTCTCTCTCTGTCTCTCTCTCTCTGTCTCTCTCTCTCCATTCGTCTCATTCTCTCTCTCTGTTACTATTTCTCTCTATATCCCTGTCTCTGTCTCTCTCAATCTCTTGCTCCATGTGTCTGTCTGTCTGTCTCTCTCTCTCTCTCTCTCTCTCTCTCTCTCTCTCTCTCTCTCTCTCTCTCTCTCTCCTACACCCTTTCAAACTTTCAAAACACACATTTATTTTGGCAGCGGTGTGTGTTTTTGTAGTATGTAGATGACCCTCACCTTGTCATAATAATTTCACTGTACAGCATGAGCAGCGTGAGTGTTGCACACCTGATAATGAAACACTTTGACTTTGACTTGGCAGTAAACTCTTCCTCTCTTTGTCTTTTGAGGACACACTCATTATCTCTTGTCCTTCATTCTCACTTTTCTTTCCCTTATCTCTATCCCTATCTCTCTCCCTTCTCGCTCTCTCAATTCGTCTCTTTTGTTCTCTTTCTCTCTCCCTATCTCACTCTCTTTCTTTACCTCTCTTGCTCTTTCTCGCTCTTTCTCCCACCTCCCTCTCTCCCCCCCTCGCTCTCCCCCTCTCTGTCCCGGGGAGGGCTGAGCATCAGGGTAGTGATGCTAATGAACATGCGTCACACCCATTACTTCTGTATGTCCCTCTACCTGTCCTGTCTCTATTCTCTATCATCTACTACTCTACTCTACACTGTTCTGTCTTACTCTACTCTAAGCTGTCCTACTCCACTGCAATCTACTCGATTGTACCCTGTCACACTCTACTCTACTTTAGAGTCTACTCTTCTGTCTGTACTCCACCCTACTCTTTTCAGCAGAAGTGTGCACAACCCTACCCTACTCTACCGAACTCTAGTGTATTCTTTGGTTACTAAGTCTTGGTCCATTCTACTCTATTTTGTCCTGTCCTAACCTGTCCTCTCGCCAACGCTCTATTCTACTTTATTGTATTTCCTTCGACTCTTCACCCCATCCTTTATTTGTCTCTGCACCCTCTTTCCTCTGAACCTCACTGGCCCCCTCGCCTTCCTCCGACCACGTTACATGAGGAAGACCACCGCCCTTCGTCATGGCTTCGTTGTTAACTTTAGTATTCCCCAGCAGGATGTTGTGGTCCCGTCCTTAGCCACAAGACATCCCCCATCTCCCCAGACTGACTCCTCCCGGTGTGTTAAATCACCTTATTGATCACTTTAAACAGGGCCGAGGAGACTTCCATTACATCAGGCTGCTCACTCTGCTGACCTGGTCACATCCGCGCTCCCCCCCCCCCCCCCCCCCCCACATTACTGTAAATGAGCTGCTGGGCCTCCTCCATCACTGCTGAGCTCGGCTGGATTCCTGACCCGATGCAGGTTCGGCGCGGATTGATACAGTTGGGAAGGGTTCTGCATAGGAACGCAATGACGGCATTGTCAGTGATCAGCTACTTTTCTAGCCTTGTACGCAACGCAACAATGATGAGAGCGATTCATTTGAGAGCACCTTTTAAAACGTGACTGACAACGTGCTCTTCATGACAAAGAGACAAGCACGGCTAAGAAACAGCAGACTAAGAATAAGAAATGGCCCATATCCCAGCCACGGAAGAAGTGGAAGAAAATAACTTGAATTGAAGTGATTGCAACATAATGAGCATGTGAAATAGTCGAATGAAACAAGAAACAAAGGGTAAAACACTGACACCAAAAGGGTCTGAGTGTGGCTTGTTTTGAGGGATGGAGGGATGGATATTCTGGTTTGCATGCCACAGGCCAGGGCTTAACCATGCATATAGATTATGCAGCCTTAAGCTGCGTGCTATCAGATAATGCAACAAAGAAAGGAAATCCTCTCTGGATATGAATGATAATATTCCCCGAGGTGTTGTACCTTATCCCCTCCGCGTCCATATGAACGTTAGGATAATAATAATCGCCCATGTCACCTGATAAATTACCGCTAAAACCTCGGCTTCGCATTTCACGGGAGTTGCATTTTTTCAAACACGCGTTTCCGGAAGGGAGGAAAGGTTTTAGGCCAGAGTTTGGGGATAGCATTTCCATGCTCCATCTTAGGTATTGGAAGTTATCGATCTTTGGCACATAACAAAACAACCACACAAAATGTGAATAATGGGAGTATCACGACGTCGTGCCTGCCCCTGGATTTATGGAGCACTGCTTAGCTACCGACATTAGCGCTACCGATGCAGTCAACCTTTTTTGTTTTTCTGAAGGAATATCGGAACTTACAGTCGGCAGACGATTTGTGGTGAGTTTTGGAGGGAACGTTTTGGAGCTGAGAAGCCGGTGAATGACTCATCTCCCATTCAGAGCGCAGGAAGAGCGGGAGGGGGGAGGGGGGGGGGAGAAGGATGAAGAAGCTGGGGATGGGGGGGGGGGGGGGGGGGTGTTGACGGACAGCCATCCCCTCAGCTTCCCTGACTATGTCCTTGATGAGGTTGATTGGAAATTGTCGAGGCCTGAAAAGAAATCCAAGATTGCAGGATGCTGACTCATCGCCGTTTAGTTTGTTTGGTTTTGTGTCGATGGAAAGGAATCTGTAAGTGGCTCGTGTAGCGACGATGCGGAAACCAGGAAGCTAGGTCTGAAAGCTTCGATGCTAGGCTACGTGTGAGGGTAGGCGCCTTGCTAAAAGCCACTGCAGTCGGCTCCAACTGTGAGGCATACAAACGTGGCTTTTTTACAGACGTGCTTCGTCACTCTCCAGCCAACGCAGCCTTTGGGCTTGTCGCCAACAGGTTGGCGCTAATGTCTGGGAACATGTGACAGGGAAAGCTGGTAATGGTAACACAAAAGCATACCACATGTCGGTGTTGGTGATGATGTTGCTATGGCAGTCTAGTGTTGTCAATGTGTACATGTGTTCTGCTTTGACCTCTTCTTCTGATGGTTGACCTGTTTGCTTGTCCCATGTCTGACTCACCCATAGGGCTGTGTCTCTTAGTGTTCTGACTCACTGGCTCAGTGGAAAGCATGTTAGACTGTTACATTGTTGCTGCTTTTTCAGTTGGATGGATCTAGCATGCATGCGTTTGAACAACCAGAGGGCCGCTTTTGACTCGATTTTCTCTTTGTCTTGTGAGTCTGTGAATGGGGGATGTATTTAACAGTGACACGGAATACCTGTTTAGTTTAAATGGCTGTCCTAGGACCAGACTGAGTGACGGTTTCATGGAGGAGGTCTGGCACGGTACCCCGGCCAAAGAAAACCCAACCGGGCCGCTGCATGTTCTTTCCACCAGACACTCGTGGAAACTTGAGGTTTCTTAGGGTTGGCGAGAGAGCGCACAGGTCTCAGTGTATCCTTGAGCCGGGTTGAACACGTGTTGTGCTGTGTGTGGACTGTACACACGCAGGCCTGCCCCACAGCGCGATACACACAAGCAAGGATTACTGGTGCAAATCAGTACAACTCAAGGGTAACCGTGCTACTAACTCAATATGAGGCCAACATTTGTCGTCCATGTGGGTTGGCGTGTACACAATGGAGGACACAAAGCGTTCACAGTGTAAAGATTTGGGTTTGAGTTCACGAGTTTCTTGTATTCCACTTGAGGTAGAAATCAAAGCTTCTCCATGTGGTTTTACTGGTGTTAAAGTGTTCAGGTAGGCTGTGGATCTGGTGTTCAAACCAGGTACTTTTCGGCTGGTAGTCAAACACCCATACCACTCTAACTATCCTGACGCTCACCCAGTGTTCAGATCAGCACAACGGACCTGGTTAGTTTGTGAATTAATCTGATAAGGTCATTTTTGCACATGAACATGAAATAATCTAATCCGCTCAATAACTCTTGTGCCACGTGTTCTAGTCTAGAACTCCTGGTGAATCTTCTTGACTTAATTCTTAATTATCAAGATGGGTCGGACAGAATTTTTTATTTATTTATTTTGGTTAGCCGTGTTCTTCCACAGAAGCACATGAGGTCATCTTCATACATGACACCATCGCAGTGACTGATGTGGCCATCAAACTAAAAAAACTATTCTAATAAAAGACTAAATTGAAAGTGAGGACAGACAAGTGGACAAGCCTCATGTTCCACAGAGTAAGACATGTTAATTGGTGATCCTCTCACATTATAATGAAGTTAGATGAACACCATCATGATACCATTAGACACCTCCTACAAGGCCCTGAACTTGACCCCTCAGTCTGGTGTCTGCTCATTATGGTGTCTGGGATGTTTCTGTGTCCTCAGGGAAGGGCAAGGAGAGACCTGGGCCGTTACCACAAGGCTTTTGTCTAACGGCTGACACGCAAGAACATGCCGCTCATTTGGTTTGTCATCGCAAAAGATTAGCAAAATATGTGCTAAAACAAAACGCCCCCAGGACATGGAATAGACCCAGGAAAACTCAAACCAACAACCCGTGATAACCTTGTCCCGGCAGGATATCCATAGCCTCACCTCTTGGTTTAAACAGACAAAATAAATGACTGCATCATATGCAACCTCAGAATGAAGTGTAATAAGCCCTTCGAGACGGTAACTGGGATTAAGGGCTATACAAATAAAATTGAATTGAGTTGAATTGAAGTGTGAAATTGTTCTCAAAAAGTACGCTCTGGGAAAATGATCCAAGTATGAAAAACAGTTTGTCCTGTTTCACTGCTTCCCTCTTTGCAGTCACATACCTTCCCTCTTTTAGATGAATCCCCTGGTTTTAAACTCCACCAAATGTTTCTTGATTCCTTTCCAGGACGAAAAAGCGTTGCGTCTGTTAAGCGGTGCTTAAAGTGAAGTGAGTTTCCACAACATGGAGTGGAACCAAACCAGCTGTGCTGACTCTGCATTTGAGGAACACCCCCTCCTCCAAGTCCTCCTCATCTTCCCACCCTCCTCCTCTTCCTCCTCCTCTCCTCTCCTCCTCCTCCTCCTCCTCCTCCTCTCCTCTCCTCTCCTCTCCTCTCCTCTCTTCTCCTCCTCCTCCTCCTCCTCCTCCTCCTCCCCCTTCTCCTCACTCCTCCTCAAGACCACTAACCATAAATTAAAGTGACTTGCAGTTGTGAATAACACTGTTAAAATCCACTTCAACATCAGACTGACGAAAAATAGATACCCAGAATATAGTACACACAAATACACCCAGAACAGAAATGTTCAGAAAAGAACATTGGCATTCACACACACACACACACACACACACACACACACACACACACACACACACACACACACACATTCACACACACTTCCCACAGTCCTTAAAACGGAGGCATCCAGTTGCCAAACCAGATGCCTCACGCAGGCCTCCCACCTGCCACATGCCTAGTTGCGTTTCTTTGGAAGCCTGCGCTTTCCCATCAAACCACTACCAAGCACCACCACAGCAGGCAGGTCTGAACACTGCTCCAGGGGGGTGTTGTGTTCGGGAACTACTGCTTTTTGATGAGAAAGGGAGACAGGGCAAGTAGGCTGATGCAACCACCAGACTCCTCTACATGCGTGCGGGCCGGTAGTGCAGAACTGGGAGGTAAGAGGAGGTCATCGTCTCTGGAGGGAAAGTGGCCGAGGCGTGAAGGGTGGGATTCCAACTCGGGAAGGCTGGGCTGAGTCAGGCATGAAGTTGCTATCTCCACCGTAGGAACCATGGGCCTTAATCACCTAGTGGCCATCTTGGTTTAGAACCAGGAGGGAAGATATAGGGAAGAATAAGGAACCACAGGAACCCATCTCAGGAGCTGAGATGGGTCAGAGCTGGGGTTTCCAAACGTGTTCATGTCCTTGATCTCGCCGTGGAGGTATCGAATATTCTGTGCAGTAAATTGATCTATACATTCTCGTTACGATGTAGAATAGTGAGATAATGTACATTTCTCTATGGGATATTGTCTTCAAACCTATAATGTACACAAATGAACGTGGCTGGTCATGGATGTATGCATATGTATTGAAATAAATGTGATTTGGGCCGCTGCTGCGACTTATGAGACTTATGGGTCGAGAATCCCGCGCAACGGTGGTTTTAGAAGATTATCCCAATTCATTGAATCATGAGATCTGAGTCCGTTTGAGAGTGTGTAAAAAGGCTAGGTAGTGCATTTCGTATGTGTCCCATGCATCATCTCGACAGATTTATTCGATACATTTTCCTACATTACCGCTAATGTATCAGACCTGGGACCAGAGGGTTGTATATGAAGTGAAATAATGATGTGTTTCTTCAGACACCTTCAAGCCCTTTTATGTAATAAAGGTGCCAGATTGGCTGAGTGAATGGAATAAAAAACCCTTCTGTAGGCGAAAAGACCTTCTCTTTCCCAGGCTCTAGCCTTGTTGCTGATGGAGGCTGAATACCTGCGAGCCCAGTGTTGTGTGTAACGCTAGTTGGCGGTATTTAGATTAGATTACCGCGCCGAACAAAGTCAACTCCTCAGAGTCCTCCCCCAGTCACCTCCGCCACTGCTCTCCGCGACACTGAGCTATTTTCGGCCTCCTCTCTATTTAACCGTAACTAACCGGGCGTGTCCCAAAATAAAGCACTTCCCTCTGCTTTTCAAGCGCACCCAGGGTGTCATCTAGCAGGAAAGGGGAAGGTGCTTTCTGTGTCACGCTTGGGACTTTTTTTTATATATTAATGGTTGCCAAGGGATCGTGACAGTGAGTTCCCTGTGTGTACATGAGAAAGAAAGGTTGTAATTATATCTGATGGAGGTTTAGTCAAAGCCAGAGTGTGACGTACACACTCAAACGTACGTTTGAATGGACACTTCACTTCTTTATAGACTTTGACGTACTGCTGTGCTGGCTGTGTTGACTCGGGTTCGACTGAAGGATAAAAATAGATGTCCAATCAGCAGGAGTCATCAAGTGTGTCAGAGGCAGATAGCCACGCCCTTCCTCCAGTCGTCAGGGACACGGGGGAGACAGCAGGCGCATGCAAACGCAATCACATATCTCTCTCTCTGTCTCTTATGTGTCTCTCTGTCTCTCTCTCCAGCTCGCTCTCTCGCTCACTCGCTCTCTTATTCCCCCTTCAGTCATATATCTCTTCTCAGAGGTAAAGGGGAGGAGAGAGAGAGGGACAGAAACACAGAGAGAGAGAGAGAGAGTCAGGGAGAGACTGAGCAAGAGTGAGTGAGAGAGAGAGGGCGAAAGAGTGACAGACAGAGACAGAGAGAGCCAGAGACCGAGTGTGTGTGTGAGAGAGAGAGAGAGAGAGAGAGAGAGAGAGAGAGAGAGAGAGAGAGAGAGAGAGAGAGAGAGAGAGAGAGAGAGAGAGAGAGAGAGAGAGAGAGAGAGAGAGAGAGAGAGAGAGAGAGAGAGAGAGAGAGAGAGAAGAGAAGAGGCAGTCTTTATGTCAGGTGCCAACATCAACAGTGCCCAGGGTTGGTATGCAGACAGTAGACCTGCTGCTGGTCCCTCAGTAACCTCAGTGTGTGTGCATGTGTGTGCATGTGCGTGTGTGTGTGTGTATGTACACCAGGGAGACAGTTCTAGCGTGGGTGAGGAGGCGGGGTCACACTGGGTCCTCTCACTCGGTCTGCTGTGAGGCGCTCCAGTGTGAGAGAGAGAGCCGAGAAGTACCATACTGTCTGGGGATATTCTAACTAGCAGGCTTAATCCTCCTGTGTGGCTCAACTCGTCAGAGAGACCAGGGAGCTTGGAGGCATCTTCAGTGGAGGTACGGTCACTAGTATAGTGGTATCTTCCACATGTATTGTATATAGTAGTATAGAATATTTGTTTGCTTCGGGTTTCTTTCTGTTTTGTTTTTTTATGGGTTGTAGCAAAACACTATGAATTAGTAAATTTACATTTTGGATTAGTTATGTTCATTCAGTTATGGGAAAGTTATGATGATGACGAAATTATTTCATTATTTTAATAATAATCAAATTACCTATGAAAAGAATGGAACCGTGCCACCATTGGGTCCTGAGTTATGTGGAAAATAATGTTCCCTGAAAAGTGGTATTGTTTTGTTCTCCTTAGTGACTTTGCCCTGTGTTTCTGAGTCACTTCTTGGTCATAGCCTTCTTGGGAAAATAGTTTGTGGTTAAAATTGTGTAACAAGCTACAAGCTTTAGCACAGTGGTGCATGGACTCTGTATCTGTCTCTCTGCAATCCACCTCCGATAGCTCTGTGATAATCCGCTAAGTAGCCCTTGCTAGCTAAACCTGCTAACATTACATGGAGACAAGCACTGCAACCGGCTCTCTGCAGACACGTGGGTGATCAGATAACGGCGGTTGATGTTTTGTCATTTGGATAAATGTTCCTCTAAAGGGCCCCTGTGTTACCACCAGGTGTGATGCTGATTAGCCATCACAAGCCATTTCATTATACCCTGCGGTGACATCACGAGTGGGAGCTCCCACCCATATGCAGAGCCAGTGGTAAAATGCGGGCCATTTAACAGATGCCCGTCGCCACCCTTTATTACGTTGTTCCCCATCTGCTGGTGTTTCACCCCCATCCATACACCTTGGATGGCATTCCCCTGGAGGTGGGGGGGAGGCAGACATATCCATGGCCTGTCAAGGCCCCATCAGTCCTGGGCTCTAAATCAGGCCACCTGCCCTGGGTGTGGAGGTCTGGCTCTTGAGGTCCAGACAGCACAAGGTCCCCTCCATCACTCACTGT
>JACYXH010000839.1:97500-107500 GCA_026745465.1 Lota lota
CATCCTAATCTTCCCAGAGAGCATTGGAAGAGTTATTTGGAAAGGAAGTACATTTCATTCACATCCATATAAGGGCCCGTGCCAGCGGGCTCACATCTGGTGTTGGTGAGCCTGGCAAAGCAGGCAGGTGCATCGTGGGGTTGATTACTGTGTGTGTGTGTGTGTGTGTGTGTGTGTGTGTGTGTGTGTGTGTGTGTGTGCGTGGGTGTGTGTGTGTCTGTGTGTGTGTGTGTGTGTGTGTGGGGGGGGGGGGGGGGGGGGGGTTGTCGTCACGGTCCTCTTCTGGATGTATTTATACACACCCGGCTACTCACTGGAAATGTGTGGGTGTGTGTGTGTGTGTGTGCGTGTGTGCACGTGTGACACACATGATTGAACATGAGTCATGGGGTGTAAACTTAGTATGTTGTTCTAAATGCAGATTTTCTTATATTTTTGACCTGGTATTGCAGACGTTCCATCATCTAAAATAAATGATGACTGCTACTGTCTGTCCAGCCTTTTCCATTTCTTTGTGGTTCCGTTGCTGTGAATTGTTGTTATTTTACTGTGGCATATCTAACCTGACACGCTTCAAAGTGACACGGCGGCTATTTGACAAGGCGGCGATATTCTCTCTATTAGATTTATGTCCCTGTTTCCGCAAGTCATTCATCCTTTTGGGGGGCAGATCTGAGATAGAGTCGTTGCACCGGCCGATGGAAAGGTAACGGATTGTCTCCGGTGGAATATGACAAATGTGAGGAAAATGAAACAGCTCTGGCCAATTATCTCCAACTCTCCGCCATAGATAGTCCTCACCTCCTCGGGGAGATTAGAGGAAATGAACTGTGAGTAATGCCATCTTTAAAGAGCCAATGGCAGCCCCTTATCAGAAAAATGCTGTCAAAACCTTCCAGTCTTTTTCTTGTTAAATTATGGCAAAATAATTAATATGTAATTGATGGACCTTGGAATGGAGCTGTGAAAGTAAAAAATCCCAAGAGGGCAGAGACAGCAGCTCTGTGTCGAATACTTGATTCAAACCGGAATATATTTCTAAGCTAATGTTCACAGGAATTTCCTTGACAGGAAGAGCGGATGTTGTTCTGACGATTATTACCCGTTTCTCACTTTGGTATGTGGAACACTTGCGGTTAGGAACAAATATTGAAATGACCTCTAAAAACACTTGGTTGTTATTGAACACACAGCCTTAATTGGTGTGCTGAAAAGCTCTACACAGCTATGCGACTTATTATGGAGGGGATCTTCGCAACTAGTTTTCATATGTGTTTGGCTGCCCGTGTTCAACCACAAGCGCTGTTTTTGGGAGGCTCTAGCCGAAACCGCTAGAAAAAGCAATCGCTGAGATGTGAAGTGGAAGACCACACAAGTAACCATCACCACATTACCATCAAACCACTATCGTCAGCACAAAGAATAGAAAACAAGCGTGTTTGTAGACAGCGCCTGGACATTCCATGTGTGGGTTGGATGGTGCCGCCGCTGGCCTCACATCCTTCGGAGAGATAAATGACTCCTTCTGTATGAGAACCGTCTGCGTGAGGAAGGCCTTTTTCGCTGTCTCAGCAGGAAGGCGGATGTGGAAACGGTTTGGGAGAGATTGAGCCCGAGACTGGTCTGGTTCTCAGAGCCAGGGCAGCTAAACCCAGGGGACTGGTTCCCCACCAGTGAGCCTTGAGGCAAGGCCAGGCCTGCCGTGAAATGTGTGGATACAGTGACGCCAGTGAGCGAGCGAGCGGAAAAGATATTGAAAGTTGTTCCTATTTACAAGATCATTCATGAAAAATGGATACCAGTTTAGCATCCAAATGTACAACACAAGGTTGACACTACTTGAATCCTGTTTTAAATTAATTTTGTGCAAGTGCTTATGAAGCAGCAGTGTCTTACAGGCCACAGCAGGGTAGAGATTGAATGGAATTTGGAAAAAACTAAACGTAATGTTATTGTTGCTGTCGCTGAATCACCTGGTATCAGAGGGAACTTGTTTCATCACGACACTACTCTCGGGAATCAAGGTCACAATCAGCTTTTAGAGTGCCTGGGGCTACACACCTTGCAATAGGTTTTACTTCCATCTCTGTTGTTCAGAGTTGTCCGTTTGAATCTCCTTCAAGGTTCAAGGTTTGTCTTAGCGTTTTAGCTCTGCTCTGCAGACTCAATGCAGTGCTTGTTACTTTCACTGAATTACACTTGAGCCTAAACTGGCCGCTGGCTTTGTTTTACAATCAAGGAGCTTTTTATTCTTCAAGGTTAGCTGCTGCTTAGCCGTCTACAGCCAACCCTGGCACGGTGCACTTTAACCCTCTTAGCCAATCACAGCAGTTTATGAGGCAGGGAGCAAGTGAGCAGATTATGACAATTAGTTCTGCTTGGTGCTGTCGAGAAGTGGCAATTTAGCGCCGCAATTCTGGGAGCTCAAACAGTGTAGTATTTATACTACAGTGTAGTATTTATATGTTGGATAAGGGTCACTTTTGTTTGCTGTGAGGTACAGCAAACCCAATCACCCCAGAAATATATAATATATAATGTTCTCACGTCACTTTCCTTGATCAATCCAGGGGTTACCTGTACTGTAGATCTGTGTGTGTGTGTGTGTGTGTGTGTGCGTGCGTGCGTGCGTGGATAATGTGTGTAATAAGCCCTTTTTTATAGTTTTATGTCATGTTTCTCAGGTCGATGCAACAGTAAAACTACAGCCACCCTGACTGCTCCCATAAATTCTCTGTGTGGTTTTTATACCTGACCAAAGTTCAGTGTGTGTGTCATGCCTCGCATGACTCACGCCCGAACACCACAGGACCTCTGCAGTGATTCACGTCGACTCCTGTTCCTCTGCAGGCAGCGCCGGCTGACGGGACCCGTACCCAGTGTGGTTGTTGACGTCTCCTTGTGTTGTGTGTCGCTTCCTCCCTTCGCAGCGTTGAAGGTGATGCTGCAGGCGGCGAGGCGGGACCCTCACTCGGCCCCGGCGGAAGCTACGCCTGCGTCCCCGTGAGCCACCACCGCGACGCCGGGCCCCGGTCCCTGGACCACCTGGACGGCGGCGGCGGCGGCGGCGGCGGCGGCCAGCTGTACGGGCACATCGTGGTGCTGCCGGGCCACCAGCGGCCCCGCAGACCCAAGCTCCAGCCCTCGCAGTCGGTGCTCCGCAAGCAGGCGGAGGAGGAGGCCATCAAACGCTCCCGCTCGCTCTCCGAGAGCTATGAGCTCTCCTCCGACCTCCAGGACAAACAGGTGAGGAGCGGGTGGAGGTGGTGGAGGGGAAGCAGGGTGGGGAGGTGGTGGCTGTGGTAGAGAGTGGCAGGAGGTGAAGGGGGTTGTCCAGAGGTGGAGGTGGAGGAGGAGTTGGAGGGAGCGGTGGAAGGAGATGGAGGTGGTGGAGGGGAAGCAGGGTGGGGAGGTGGTGGCTGTGGTGGAGAGTGGCAGGAGGTGAAGGGGGTTGTCCAGAGGTGGAGGTGGAGGAGGAGTTGGAGGGAGCGGTGGAAGGAGATGGAGGTGGTGGAGGGGGTGGGTAGAGGGGTGGGAGTGGGGGAGGTGAAGGGGAAGGAGGGCATAGAGGTGGTGGCATTTCAACTTTACTCATTTCTGGAGGTGGCAGAGGGGGTAGTTAGAAGGTGGAGGTGGAGGGGCGGAGGGGGCGGTGGGTGGCATTTCAACTTTGCTCATCTCTTTCGGTCTCTGTGCAGGTGGAGATGCTAGAGAGGAAATACGGCGGCCGTTTCATAACTCGCCATGCGGCACGCACCATCCAGACAGCCTTCCGCCAGTACCAGATGAACAAGAACTTTGAGCGCCTCAGGAGTTCCATGTCTGAGAACCGCATGTCCCGACGCATCGTCCTGTCCAATATGAGAATGCAGTTTTCCTTTGAAGGACCTGAGAAAGTCCACAGCTCCTACTTCGAGGGCAAGCAGGTCTCCTTGAGGGACGACGGCGGCGCCAAGCTCGGCGCGTTGGTCCAGGCCGAGCACGGCGGGGACATGGGCGTCCTGCCCAAATCCCCCGCCGCCCAGACGGACTTCACCGACGCCATCACTGAGCTGGAGGACGCCTTCTCCCGGCAGGTCAAGTCCCTGGCCGAGTCCATCGACGACGCCCTCAACTGCCGCAGTCTGCACGGTGAGGACGGCCCGCCGGACCCCATGCCGCGGCCCCGCCAGGACCCCGAGCGGGACGGTCACCTGACCTACCAGGCCAAGCCCTCCTCCCTGTCCTCGGAGCCCCGCAAGCTGGACGAGATGCGGGCGTCCTACAGCGATGTCACGCTCTACATCGACGAGGAGGAGCTGTCCCCGCCGCTGGCGCTGACCCAGTCGGCGGAGCGGCCCTCCAGCACCGAGTCGGACCTGAGGCTGCGCTCGCTCTCCTCCTCCCAGGACTACTGGTCCCTGGTGCACAGCAAGGAGGACACCAAGGGGGACACGGACACCAGCTGCCGCAGCACGCCCTCCCTGGAGCGGCAGGAGCGGCGGCGGCAGGAGCAGCGGCCGCGCGTGGACCACCTGCCCCTGCTCACCATCGAGCCCCCCAGCGACAGCTCGGTGGAGCTGAGCGACCGCTCCGACCGCGGCTCGCTCAAGAGGCAGAACGCCTACGAGCGGAGCCTTAGCAACCAGCAGAGCAGCCCCAAGCACGGGGCGCTGCCCCCCCGGGGGCCGCCGCGAGGGGACGAGGACCCGCCCGCCGCCGCCGCCGCCACCCGACACCACCACCACCACCACCACAGCCACCACCACAGCCACCACCACCAGCGCCAGCGGCAGCTGGAGGCCCACCTGGCCATCAACGGCACCGCCAACCGGCAGAGCAAGTCGGAGTCGGACTTCTCGGACGGGGACAACGACAGCGTCAACAGCACGTCCAACTCCAACGACACCATCAACTGCAGCTCCGAGTCGTCGTCCCGGGACAGCCTGCGGGAGCAGACGCTCAGCAAGCAGACGTACCACAAGGAGACGCGCAACAGCTGGGACTCGCCCGCCTTCAGCAACGACGTCATCCGCAAGAGGCACTACCGCATCGGCCTGAACCTCTTCAACAAGTACGTACGGTCCGTCCGTCCGCCCGCCCGCGAGATCACATGACCGCCCGCGCTCGACGATCGGCGAGGAGGAGGGCTTTGAGAACGAGAAACAGCCATTTTCATTGCTGTTTACTAAAGGCTTGAAAACGTCAGGGCCATAATTGTGTCAGTAGTCGAACTTGCGGTGTGTACACTGTCTCGCCCCTCTGTGGTCACGTGCAGTGAATACAGAGGGGTGAGACGGTGTACACAGAGACGGGTGGTTTAGAAGCAGGTTGAGGACAGATATGATAGCCCAGCCCGCCAGACTGACCAGCTTGCTTTCACATGGTTGGGTGTTTATGTGCGGTTCTTCAATGGGAACCGCCACACTCGGCTATTTTCTAATACAAGTGAGTACTGCTTCAATTACGCGTTGTGAGAAGACGGCGGTCGGCGAAATCAAGTTTGTTTTGCTTTAATCAGAGGTGATTGAGGATTTGCGCTGCCTCGGAACCAGACATTATGTTCCTTTTAATCAACACGTGTCGTTAGGCAAGTGGAGAAAAAAACCGCCTTCCCACACTCACACACACACACTCTCATACACACACTCTCACACACATAAACAGACAGACTAGGCCTATGTATAAACACAGACACTCACTGCCCACATCCCGTTCCTCGCTCCCCCGTTATTACCCTCCTCCCTCTCGGGAACACATTTATCCAGGGGTAACAAGTGCAGAGAGATAAACACAGATGTGGATTGCATCCCCTCCTCCTGTCCTCTGACTCTGTCTCGCTTCTGACCCCTGCTGTGTCTCCCTCTCTCCCCCCCCCCTCCCCCTGTTGTGTCTCCCTCTCTTCCCCCCCCTCCCCCTGCTGTGTCTCCCTCTCTTCCCCCCCCTCCCCCTGCTGTGTCTCCCTCTCCCCCCCCCCCCCCCCCCCCCCCCCCCCCCCCCCCCGCTGTTTTTCCAGGAAGCCAGAGAAGGGGGTCCAATATCTGATCGAGAGGAACTTTGTCCCGGACACCCCCGTGGGCGTTGCCCACTTCCTGTTGCAGAGGAAGGGCCTGAGCAGGCAGATGATTGGAGAGTTCCTGGGCAACAGACAGAAGCAGTTCAACAGGGACGTCTTGGAGTAAGATACCCTCAGCTAACTCTAACCCTTACCCCTTAACCATAACCCACTTACCCTCACCCCTTAGCCCTAACCCACTAAACCTAACCCACTAACACTAACTCACTAACCATAACCCATTTACCCTCACCCCTTAACCCTAGCCACTAACCCTAACCCACTCACTCGAACCCCCCAACCGTAACCCCTTAACCCTAATCCACCAACCCCTGAAATCTGTTTATTACTGTTTGTGAATTTTCCAGTTTTCTATTGTATGTTGTATAGGCTTGTTTGGATGATTGTATGCTGCTTGTCTTGGCCAGCTCTCTTGCAAAATAGCTTTTTTTGACACACTTTATTTAAAACACTTTATTTATCCTGGAAGGGAACCTGGAACATGTGTAAGAGCAGCAAAAGCACAGTGCAGAGCAAACAAGATAATATCAAATAAGAATTAAGCAGCCCTTGCCTTTTTATTCCTACTGCTCCCCTACGCGTCATGCAGCACTCAAATTTGTACTTCACGCTCCAGTATTAATTGTATTCTTTGATTATTCAACCCTAACTGTAAGTTATTTGGGGAAAAGCATCTGCTGAATGTAAATTTATAGTTTAAGTATTTGGTCCGCCATCCACTGGCTGTATGGTTTATTTATATTTTAAGTATTTGGTCCGCCATCCACTGGCTGTATGGTTTGGGGTATCGATTTTCTTGAGGGCATTGCAGATAAAACGCAGTTCTTCTACCCATTAGAGTATGACTTATATTCATGCTCATTCCCAGTCCATATATCATGGTGACTTCAATTCCAGCCCAATGAAAGTAATGGCTAAATGTGTGCATGTTGAGTGACTGTAGAAGTGATTGAGACTACACTGATTATGCAGTCACTGACAAGACTACTTTCAGAGGGAATGCTGAGGAGGACATATGGGTTACATAAGTCCACCTAAGTGGCAATTGTAGCCTGTAATAGCTGCTTTGCTCTACATCAGCTAAGCTGCTCAGACTTGACAAACGCTGAAATGCCTTATCACTGGTAGAACCATTGTTCTCCTATGAGGTGAGGGGCACATCTCAACAACAACTTGACCTTTGACCCCTTTCCCACTGACCTTTCCTTCACACGTGCAGCTTGACCTCATGTCCACACGATTGCCCGAGTGATGATTGCTTATTGTTTCGCTCAACAGCTCTCAACAGCGCTGCATATTCCGGTATCGACAATTTTACAGGACTTGGATGTGCAGCCTCCCCCAGGCTTGTAATGGCATCCATAGTCACCACCCTTCAACCTCATGGGGTTGAACTCCAGTGAAGTTCACTGAGATTCAAAGCAGAGCGGCCATAGCTGATCTGCATTGATATAGGATGACCAATTACTAAAGAGCTGCTTTGGCCCACGCCAATACATCCGAATGAGGGACATTTGACCTTTGTTACTCAAGCATGACCATCTGCAAATTAATGTCTGGTCCACTCCCACTTTAAAGGCTTGTCCGTCGCTATCGATTGCTCATGGGATATACTCCCCACTTAAAGAATAGTTCATTCAGTCTGTGCGTTGTGTGCGATTAGGCCGGCAGATGTGAGTGATTAAGTGTTTTTATTGAAGAACCGCCACCAACCCTGCATTAAAGCAATATTTCACCTATTCTGCTCCCACAAGTTGCTTGGACTGAGTAGCTTATTCGCTTGTTACGCACGGCATGACATCTCATGGTGATGTTGGCTTCTGCGAGTTAAAATGGTCTAAATGCTAATCGGCAAAAAAAAAAAGAAGGGATAAGGGTCATGACATTTTGGTAAATCCCTAACTAGATTACCATATTAGGCCAAATATGCAGAATGGGTGAAATATTGCTTTAAAGTCGCAATGTGTGTCATTTCAAGTAGCTCGCAGCTTGAAATAACCCAGACATATCTGTAGTCAATGCTGCATGCATTCAATAATGTTATCAATAAAATCACATCCTAGAACTGATATAATAATGCTGGCCAGCCCGTACCTCTCTCTTTGTTTACAATAATCTTAGAGCTACGCTAGTTCGTGTCACACAGTTGCACAGCCAGTTAGTTATTTGAGTTCTGAAAGTCTCCCACCCACTAACTGGGAGGGGCTCAATCTCACACATTGAGACTGTAATGTATTAGACAGTATGTGTGCTGAATCGTCATGTGTACTGTATGCATAATGCTTTTCTTTTGACAATTTTTTGTTTGTTTGGTTTTGTCATTTAAATTGTCCAATTCTTACTTTGGAAAATGTGTAGTGTAAGAAGACGTCATAATGATAGCAAATGCAAACCAACAAGGAAAAGTAATACAATAAACGTTTAAAGTATAAGAAGACAGACTCCACATGTCCACATGTGAGCGGTTGCTCTGTGCTTGATCTGTGCTGTCTGACCGGCTGCCTCTGTGTTCCCCCCCCCCCCCCCCCCAGCTGTGTGGTGGATGAGATGGACTTCTCAGCCATGGAGCTGGACGAGGCCCTGAGGAAGTTCCAGGCCCACATCAGGGTCCAGGGGGAGGCCCAGAAGGTGGAGCGGCTCATCGAGGCCTACAGGTGGGGGGCGGCGATCCATCAGACCAGCCTATACGGCCCGAGAGCCTCCGCTAGGCCTGGAGCTAAATTGTTTGGGGCATGGCATTAACCCTGCGCGGGTTAGCGGTTTGATTCCCACTGGTGCTACCCTAGCCCCATAATATGTGTCGTTGATTAAGGTCCGTGGTTTGAGCACAGCACTCCAGATATGTTCGGACTCTTTCCTTTTCTTCGCTGCTGTTCATACACCCGCAGAGGCAACGCTACACCCATAGTCGTAAACAACCCACGACGCGACACAAGTCAGTTTAAATGTTTGTTTTGCGGGGATAAGGAACGTATCTTTGCAGAATTAATGAGGACATCTTCAAATATTTGATCCCTTATATTTGGCCTCTCATCATACCAGCGTCGGCGTTATCAGTGGACAGATCAGTAGCTGGCTTCGGCAAGGCCATAGCCTCCGCCGGCTCCTCAGTAGTCTTAGTTTTGACCCTTACCCTGCACCATAGTGCATGCCTTCAGTGAGCCAACAAAGTCGCCCCTTTCCCTTCACTCCGCCTCCACGTCAGAATCATGTCCAAACCCCAAGTGCGAGAAAAACCCAATCGTAAAAAAAAGAAATGAAAGAAGAAAAAAAAATTTACGTTTGTGAACATTACTTGCCATTAACAATTCAACCGTTTTTATTGTGTTTTATTATTATCTGAGCATTTATAATTATCTGAGCATGTGATCCGAGCACATCTGAGCGCGAGTGCTGAATCCGAATTGTTCCAAATTTTCTTTTCTTTTTTCAAGTCATGTCACTTGTCAAAGCATGAAAAGAAAATGACATCACCTGGCAAGAGGTAATTAGGGGGCGTGTAAGTATTCGAAATGCCAGCTTCTTCTTCCTCATTGGTGAAATGGTTTTGAAAGGTGGAACGGACACCCATTGTGAACCCTGGAGTGCTGTTTATTTCCCCCTCAGATCGCGCCGCAGGGGAACGCTCGTACACGCCAGCGAGAATACGCTCATCAGCACACAGTCAGGGCCGTCTCTGGCGCTGTTAAGACTGCAGTTATCTGCCTCTGAAGGGGAGGGGGGCTTCCAGCTATCACTGATCGTCTAGCACACTATCCATGGCACACAGACCCCGGATATGATCCATATGATCTCCACGGAGGTCACCTACAAGAGCCGCTAAATCCTCGTACTGACGTGACCGTGTCTCGATCTTTGGGCTGAGAGGAAAATGCGTCACTTTTATGGCCACATTGCAGAGTGCACGGCCTTGTCAGTATTGATCCCCCTTGTGGAATGAGGTGG
>JACYXH010000839.1:112500-207500 GCA_026745465.1 Lota lota
TAGTTTAACTGAACAGTAAAAAGCAGTAGCCCTGTAGTCTTATTGTGGTAGAACGTGTCAAACGAAGCATAGGTGCATGCAGGCTGCATAGGTGTATCTGTTACCTTTATTCCCCTGAGTCAGATGCTGTCATCGCCCTGCTTGTGTGTCCTTCTGGACTGGCTAGTGATTAGCTTCGCCTTGCAGCGTTAGCTCCTTTCAGGTCCCCGTGCCATGGGAAAGAAAATGGCTCCCGATGAATGCATCTTTACTGTTGGAAGTGGGGTTGAGGGGCTCTTGACCCACAGAGGCAGTGAGAGAGGTGGATGGATGTGTGTTCTAATGGTGACTAGCATCAGTGGGAGGGGTTTAATGTGGTCACTGAGTGTCACATGATTTGGGAGTCTGGTTTAAAAGGAATTCCTGTTGTTGTGTTGTTAATTCAGACAGGGTTTCTTGAGGAGCAACTCAGCATGTGGGTTCACACGAAATCACACACACACACACACACACACACACACACACACACACACACACACACACACACACACACACACACACACACACATTCACACACATGGACACGGACGGACATTTGAATGTGACATGGGTTGAACATAATTCTGTTTTGGTCTAATGTTCTTGTTAACAGTCATTTGAATTGGATTACTTTTCTTTCAAGTTGGCAATTTGTGTGCCTCTATCAAGATTGAAAAGTTCACCTGAAGCATTTGTTAAATGTGAACGTTTAGTTGTCCTGGGGCTGTGGAGTTCTCATTAAAAAGGGAAACTGTAGTACAGTACTGCAACATTGATCAGGGGGTTACAAAAAGTTACAGTTTGGGAAGTGAACTTCCTGCAAACAAACAAACCATTTATGTCAAACTGAGGTTTCCTGCCAGCTTTTGTTCACTGTTGGTGTATAAACACACACTCTTGCCTTCTCCTTCCCTTTCAACAGTGCTCAGTAGCGATAGCATTGCTGTGCGTCCTCCCCATTGCTTCTGGTCATTTCTCCTCTCACCGTTCTCCAATAGGCTTCAGTTAGCTATAGCTAGTTAGTAGCGAGTGGTAGCCATCCTCCAGCCATCCATGCCGCTGGTTAGCCTAGCCGCTAGTCCTGGATGCTAAGCCTATGTGTGGGGATCTCTCTAATAATCTGTGCTGTCACGTGTTCTGGGCAGGCAAGCGTGGGCGACGCAGCAGTGCAGGATCACTAGACAGCAATATGGAAGTAAGTAGGAAGCCATTGCATGTGGGGCTGTCCACACTGTAGTGCTGAAGCACTGTGCTAGTCTAGCTCTCTTGTTTGTTTTAGTTTCTGTCTCTGTGTATTTTGTTTTGGTGTTGGACTGTTGCCTTGCCTGTCTTGGTCACCATGCATGCATCAGGCTGACTGCCACAGATCTGTCCGTCTGTCGAGAATGGCCCCCCTCTCACTCTCTGACACTCTCTCTCTCTCCCTCCCTCCCTCCCCTCTCTCTGTCTCTCCCTTTCACTGTTTCATACACCCGTATAACCAGCATGACATGACTGCATACGCCTAACTTGCTGTGATGTATAACTTTGACTTGACTTGAGCCTTTCCCAAATCTTCGTTTCTTTTGGAAGTAGCAGTACAGTTTTAAGGATCGCGATCGCCTTCATTTCTGTCCTGCCGTTATGACACATTTACTTTTATTACAACTGTTTAGGTGCTACAGCGCTAATTGTACATCAAAACAAAGGCTCTGTTTTCCACCCAGACATACTGCTATTTTCACACTGTTAAGCCACAAAGACTTTAGAGAATTTAGTTGTTTCCAGTTGCCGACCTTTAAGTCGGTAATTACAGACATCAGTTGAGTAAGAACAAGGTTCTATCTAACAAGCACACTACTCAGACATTGAGGATGATCTGTTCTGCATGGCTTTTAAAATGTGTTTTGGCTGTTTGGTCTGAACCTGATGTTTGCCTGCTTGTGTCGTTTGAGTTAAACAAATCCTGATAATGACCGTCTTACTATATTGTGGTGACATGTTCACTGCAGCGTGTTAGAAAACAGTGCATGGCAACTAAACTGTATGTGTCACGCTGTACAGAGTCGGTACGTTTACATGCACGCTAATAAGCCCGATCGTTCGGATTCAGCCAATCGTTTGAATTGCTAACTGTCATGTAAACACCTGAGTTCGGTTCAGCAAACCGATTTATCCTCGTAGCATAATGCGATGTGACTAAGACGCCTTGATGAAGTCAATCATGATTCGCTAACCGGCCCCGCACTTACGGGGCCGGCCAAGGGGCTATCCGTTATGTTAGATCAAATGAGTGATCGAAATACTTCGACGGGCGAAAGTGCCACACGTAATTATGTTCCCGACCATGTAACCGCGGTGATCACCGAGGTGTGCATGTCAACGCTCTGAGTGTCTTCTTGTCTGTCTGTGTCCGTGGCGTGTGGAGAGTGAGGCGCCGCACTGTGTGTTTCATGTGTGATGCTAGGTCCGTGTCCTGACTGTCTTCTTCCCCCCCCCCCCCCACCCCCCCCAGGGCTCCATCATTAACAGCCCCCACATGCGGCGCCGAGCGGTCACCCCCGGCCGCGACTGTCCGTCCCGCCACAGCGGCCAGTCTCTCCCCAACTCCTCCTCGCTGCTGGGCACCCTGTTCGGCACCAGGAGGGTGAAATCCCCCAGCCCCACCCCGCAGTCCCAGTCCCAAGCCCAGGCCCACCCCACCCTCATCTCCCACACGCTGCACCCCACCAACCTCCACCACACGGCCCGCTCCGAGTCGGACGGCCCGGCGCCTCCGTCCCAGCAGACACACCCCCACCACGCTCAGTTCTGCCACGTCGGCCAAAACCCCCCTCCCTACCACCACCACCACCACTACCACCCCCCCGCCCTCGTCAAGCACCCGCCGCCTCACCCCCCCTTCCACGCCCCGGCCCCCGCACACCCTCCCCCCCAGCAGCAGCAGCCGTCGACCTCGGCCTACCCGCCTCACCCCTACGAGAGGCAAGGTCACGGCAGCCATGGGAGTCACCCCCCTCACCCTCCTCACCCCCCTCACGGACCCCCACACGGCCCCCACCACCACGGGCCCCCGACGGCGGCCCCGGCCGCCGCGGCCGGCAGCACCAAACCCAAACACAGCGGCATCAGCACCGTGGTGTGAGGGCCAGAGGACCGTGGGCTCCAGGAAGTGGACCCCCCGTCACGCTGGTCCCCGGCACAGAACCACTTCCTGTGCCTGATTCTTCTTCCACTTCCTCCTCCGCCGCCGCCGTGGTCGTCGGCGTTAGTGGTCGTTTTACAGGACAGCGGACTACATAAAAAACACTTCCTGTTTGCTGCTCCTGTAGTTGCTATGACGATGACGATGACGACGACAACGACGACGACGGCGGCGATGACCCGCCGGACAAATGGCTGAGCATGCACAAAAATAAAAAGAACACAACTGCTGTTTCCCGTGACGACGTAACCCCAAGTAGCGGCCGAAGAGGTGACACAATCGGATATCTTGGCGCCTGGCGTTGTACACGACGAGTGCATAGTGACAATGTCCTGGATCCCACCGGCCAAGGGACGTTTATCTCGTGCGAGCGTGTTTGGCTAGGCGAGGCGCCGAGCCCGCCGGAAGCTAACTATTTTATCCTAGCCGTAGCTCAAAGTACACTGTGATATCTCTGTAAACAGTCCTAAATGTGCCAATAATGGAAGCATTTAACAAAGTTTAGTCACAAGATATTTTCTCTCTGTGTGTATATCGTGCATATAGTATTTTGTAAAATAATGATAATATTATCAATAGTTATTATTATTACTACAGAACAAATGGCAGTCTATATGGCATCAATTCAAACTCAGTATTATACTCTCTAGTGTAGTTGACCTTGTTTCACTATTAAGAAACCGGTAAAAGCTTTGTAGGCAGTTTAGCGAGTCAGAATGCTCTACAGTTGCCTTTCACATTGGGACGATGTGGTGGAGTGGATTCAGTCACACCTTCCTCTACAGCACTCCGGCAGAGAATGTTCCACGCACTTCCGCTGGTTGAATGTCCGTTAGCCTCTAGCCCCAGCTGTTTTTCCATCCTCATTTGATTTGTTTGGAACTATTTTATTTTCCTTCGTCCAATAAAGAAATGCTCTGTATGTCATCCTTCTAACTGACTTAAGCGTGACTCTCCAACTGTTATCACCATATGTTGTTTTTTTTTACAAATATATGTTGTGTTTTTGTCTTTTTTTGCCGCTGGACTTTAGGTACTGGCTGGGGAAGGAGTTTGACTGTGATCATGTGTCATGTGATGGGGAATCTCAGCAGGCTGACGATTCTCCCACTCCTTCTCGCCCACAGAATGTCTCTTCACCAATGATTGTCTGCTGTAGTAGCAGTACTAGTGTTTGAACTCTGCCTACTCCCCTTCCATCGCACACTCGACTATAGCTGTAGTAGTAGTGTTTACTGAAGCTCAGCCAACTCTATCACACTCCACCATATAGCTGTAAAAGTAGTGTTTACTGAGGCTCAGCCAACTCTATCACACTCCACCATACAGCTATAGTAATACTGATTACTGAAGCTAAGCCTACTTACATCATTCTCCACTATAGAGCTGTAGTAGTAATGTTTACTGATGCTTAGCCTACTCCCTCTACACTCCACAATAGATCTGTAGTAGTAGTGTTTAATGAAGTTCAGCCTACATCCTATATCCATCACCTTTAACTATAACTGTTGACATCGTTTGACAAGGAATGGTATCCTAGCCTATAGTCTTCATCAAATAGAGATAACTGGGGTCGAGTCAAATATGTAAGTCGCTGATTATTAAATGTTTCCTTTACACATGTAGTAGTTGCCAGGCCTGTAGTCCCAATAATCAGTAACTTAAAGCAGATATTCAAACAGGACATTAAGACAGCTGTTACAGGAAGGCTCTCTCCCAAGACCAGTCGGCCATCTTAGTTGTCCAGCAAAAAGCCCATCGACGAGGACCTCCACCTGACCGGATCTCAGGACTGCTACGTTTGCACATCGCAATGACTATTAAAATGAAACTGTTATTATCTTCATATTGAAAACATAAAGGTCCCAGTGAATCACTTTTTTACTGAGTGTTTTCCAATTCTATTTTAAGTTTAGTATATGTCTTTTATTAAAGGCACCATCACTCCAAGAACATGAATGTCAACTTTCTACTCACGTCTCAAAATATATATTTATATAAGACTTGTCCCTTAATTAGTGACGGAGTTACCTAAATCGTTTAATTCAGCCCAATTAGCGTTGCAGAGACTGGAATAATCAGCGTGTTCAGAGAACTTCAGAGTAGTTAGGATGGAAAAACAAATCCATCCTACAACTGACCGACCACACACACACACACACACACACCACTGATTGGCTTGTTCCATATTGGTTCCAGATGTATCCGTCAACGGCTGTGAGTAATATATAAATGGATTAAGAACTAGATGAAAACCAAATGTAGGGTTAAATTGCTCGTATTTCAAAAGAAAAACGTTTTAAAACAAGCCTGATTGTTCTGCATACTCTTGTTTATTATATATATATTTTTAAATGTCTGTGAGGTTCTTTGTTACATGCCATGGATGCCTAACATTTCTTTTCTTCTCTATGTTGGATTTCTTAAATTGTTAGTACTATCAAACACAGGGTCCCCGTGTCCCCTGGATTCGGCCATGTAGCATTGGGGTTCTCCGTTAACTGTGCGTCTTCTTTGTTCCTTTTTCATTTTACATTCGGTGTTCATTTCACCTCAAGAAATGTGTGTGTAAAAAGACATGGCGCTGTCCTGATGGGTGTGAGTAGTGCAGATTGCTGAGGGACCTTTGTGTTACTTTTGGTAAAATAAATACATGCAGTCCTCTGTCATGTAAGACTTTGGACTGTTGAGAGATGATTATATGTAAATAGTCTGTAAATTATTATCATTATTATTATTATTATTATTATTATTATTATTATTACTACTACTATTACTCAATGTCTACAGTAACATTGAACAAGGCGTGTTCCTGCACTACTAATCACTGCTTCTATCTGCCTCCACCAATGCGGACATCTCCTCGGACCTAGCGACCAACAGTTATCAGCTGTATCCCATTAATGTCCCCTGTCCCTAAACCCACAGTCCACTTTATGAGTCCAAGGGAAAGGTGTGTGCTCTTATTTTATTATTCATTGAGTTTATATTGTAGATGACAGACTTATTATTATTGTAGACTTATTATTATTGATGTAAAGCTAGTACTGTGACAATGTTGACAACGCTAAATAAAAGGATATACCGTAATATCTATGCTTTTCATCACCGTCCTTCTGTGTGTGTGTGTGTGTGTGTGTGTGTGTGTGTGTGTGTGTGTGTGTGTGTGTGTGTGTGTGTGTGTGTGTGTGCGTGCGTGCGTGCGTGCGTGCGTGCGTGCGTGCGTGCGTGTGTGTGTGTGTGTGTGTGTGTGTGTGTGCGTGCGTGTGTGTGAGTGTGCATGCGTCTGTGTGCGTGTGCGGGTGCGGGTGGGTGTGTTAAATACATTTTTTGTATAGATGGTATACACAGTTGTATTCTTCTCTTCTCTCATTAAGAACATAACCTTAGTAATACTGCACCAGATTAATGCGACCCGAAAGTTTTACATTTCATTTAATACTTTGAATATATCGCCGCTATGCGGAGAGAATTGGTATGAAATAAACATTACGTCAAATAATACGTCATCACCATGCGACAGAAGTAGGTGAAAGGTGTCAGAGAGAGTGTCATCTGGACAAGGAAAACATTTCTGAAGATAAAAGTCAAACATGCATTTTTATAGAATTATAAACTCCAAATCTTTTGAAATCGGAAAGTCGTTACTTGCTTTCAACCTGAAGCGCAATGGGAAGTTTGTCCATCATCCACACCAGTATCGCTCCTTCAAAACCCATGCAAGGAATCTCGCTTTTGCAAAGGACCTGTTCCTCGGTCAGCTCAACAAGGTAATTGCAGGCTTGGATTAATGGATTGGTTTAAATTCGTGTTTGTACTGAATAAAGTATTATGTTGGATTTGTGGTAAACATTGTGAAAAGGGCAACGTGCAAAAATTGCAATCTGACACCCAAACCTACAAAATACACTTTAGCGTTCCATGAATGAATACCAATTACTCTTAAAGATGTATTGTAAAATAATGTGCCTTTTACAAAGGCAGAAGTATTCCCTTATCCAGAAATTGGAAATGAAGAATTAGAGGAATTAAACCAGTTTGTTGCACCAGTGGAGAAATTCTTCAACGAGGAGGGTAAGTCGAAAAGCAAGCAATGAACCTAGAGACAAAATGGAAACAGGTGTATATCTTGTTTGATTCAAAACTTTGTATGCTTTTTGACCTTGTAAACTTAATCTTTATCCAGTTGACTCAAAGAAGATAGACGAGGATGCGAAGATCCCAGCGGAGACTCTGAACGGCCTGAAGGAGCTGGGGCTGTTTGGGATGCAGGTCCCAGAAGAGTATGGTAAGATGGCTCCCGGTGCCTTTTACAAACATCAGCAGGTTTGCTGTTACTATGAATTGCTCCATGTAGTGCTTGTACATCAGAATGCATAATGATGCATGCATGCATGCATGTTGGTGATACTCTGCCATTTTGACTCAAGAGAGTTGTAGTACTGTAAAATCCTGAATCAAGATAATATACCATAACCTAGGCTAACCCTTTTGCCATGTCTCGCATGAGAAATGCTTTGGCTGTTTCAAAGACCAAAATGTCTCCCCATAATGACATGTTTCATGATTAATTATTAAACAATGACCATGAAAAGATTACTACTAGCATAAGAACTACAATTCCAAAGCTCCTATGCCTAGGCGGTCATTGCTATGTGACCTTGCAATGTCAAAGCCCTATTGCGCGATCCCCATTGGTACTAAATGCAAGGAACATACACATTATGTTGTTGACTTACTTGTATGATGATATGTATTGACATCCCTCGCTCGTATATAAGTGGGATTGTGAGGTTAGCTTTCGCTCAACCTGATGAAGCCTTTGTGCATTCCATAGTTATTTTGAACAGTAACTGTATATTGCTCCCAGTTCCCCTGTAATGTGCACTGTACTTCCCATGCAAGCAAATGAATAATATAAACAGAAAACAATAAAAACAAACATATAAATGAATTAATTAACATATTTTATTTTAAAAACAATAAAAAATATATACATTGGTATTACATTGAATACCATGCCTTGTGTAGTTCCAGCTTTGTAAATTGGTTAATTAAATCATTTGCTTAATTTGTTCTCCCAATAGGGGGTCTTGGGCTGTCCAACACCATGTATGCCCGACTGGGAGAGATCACAGCTCTTGATGGCTCTATCGCGGTCACGCTGGCTGCACATCAAGCCATTGGTCTCAAGGTAAGACGGAAGTTACAGTCCTTATTTGTACTTTCTGTTCAGTGGCTTGAACTTCATTTGACTGAGTAAACTAGTGGTTAGGGTATTTGACTCCCAGCCGAAACGAAAGGTTATGGGTTCAATACCCAATGTCTGCGGTCTACCTGTAGGCATCCCAGAGCAAGATGCCCTAACCCCTGATAGGAATACGAAACACTGTAAGTCACGTAAAAGCATCACCCTAAATGACCACGTGGTAATAAAATCATCATGTGACATATTTACGTCTGCTTTATGGCCCCTAACAAAACGCGTCATCTTCACATTCTATTTTCTGAGGGCCTTTGAGCCTTGATGGACGGGACGGTGCACTGAAAGAGAGCGAGAACGACACGTAGCGTTGGACCGTAGGTCAGAATGGTACCTGGGCTGTAGCTTGTTGAGTAGCTGCCTGGGGCGTTAACTGTTGACAGCTGTTCCAAACGGGTAAAGTCCTGGTGTTCGCTCATGCTATGGAATAATGATTGTGTTGCTGCAGGGAATCCTGATAGCGGGGACGGACGCCCAGAAGGAGAAGTATCTTCCTAAACTGGCATCAGGGGAGCATGTAGCAGCCTTCTGTCTGACTGAACCAGGAAGGTAAGGATGAGCACAGTTATGGTAAATGTAGCCGGTGCTAAACAGTTATGCTACACGGTTAGCGTAGACACTGTTGTTGTGAATAAGCCACGATTTGAGGAAAATATGTACGTAGGAAAAGCCAACGAAATTGAGTATTGGGCCAACGCAAAAGTGAAACACACTAGGATTACAGACTAGGCCTGTAATCAGAGTGTTTTTACTCAGGTGTTTATCTTGTTGTTGCTATTTATCTTGTTGTTGCTATTTAGTGGGAGTGACGCTGCATCCATTCAAACCCGGGCCACTCTGTCCGATGACGGGACACACTACCTGCTCAACGGCTCTAAGGTAGGGACACGCATGATGGCAGAAAGAGCATTGGACCTTAGACCTTCACCTGAACCTCTACCTAAAACTCACAAACGTACGTGTGTGTGTGTGCGTGCGTGCGTATCCGTCATCAGATGTGGATCTCCAACGGAGGCTTCGCCGACATCATGACGGTGTTTGCCAAGACGGAGGTGGTGGACCCGGCCGGCGTGAAGAAGGACAAGATGACGGCCTTCCTGGTGGAGAGGGCGTTTGGGGGCATCACCAGCGGCCTGCCGGAGGACAAGCTGGGCATCCGCGGCTCCAACAGTAGGCCTTCCTCAGCTCCGCTCCCCTTCTGCTACCCTGGGAAATACACCAGACTGGCTGCTCCGCCTGCTACTGCTACTGTCGTTGAACTGCTTTGATTTGCTCTTCATTTTTATTATTTGTAATAAGGTTATTATCACCATTAGAGCAACACTGAAAACTAGGCTGTTCAAAATTAACTTTCATTGGTTGTGATTGAATGAAAGCATATGCTATGACTGGGCTAGTATAGTACTATGGGTGTATATATACAAAGTATATGACTTTATCAGTTAACCCAATGAATACCAGGTGGAAATACCAAAAGTATCACTGGGCACGGACCACAATGTACTTCTAGAATGTTGTCTTTTCTTAATTTACCCTGAATTATTTTACCGGTCTGCCATTGGCTGGTAGCAGGTGTTGAACATGAACTGCAGTTTCTTCTTGTTTCTTCTTCCAGCTTGTGAAGTGGCCTACGACAACGTGCCAGTGCCCCTGGAGAATGTGATCGGTGAAGTGGGTGGAGGATTCAAGGTAATGGTGTAGCCGGTATTACTCCGTCACTACGCCTACATGCACACTGTGGTATGTTGAGGCTGGATAATCCCATTAAGGTCATCGCCCTGTTGAGACCCTGCTTAGTGCCTTGTCGGTGTGGGGGATAGAAGCCCAATACAGCACATAGTAACGGACACAAACGGGCTATTTTGTCCGTGCAAACACACCTTTTTGATCTGATTTGAAGTATATGTCCACCTTAGTAAATACTTTATTTCGTCCCTTTTGAACAGGTCGCTATGAACATCCTCAACTCAGGCAGGTTCAGTATGGGCAGCAGTGGAGCCGGGATGATGAAAAAGCTCATAGGTAGGCCTACACAGGGGTGGGATGGCTGTCTGCTGATGAAATGGACGCTTCTACAGGTGTGTGTGTGTGTGTGGGACTAATAAACTATCCTCCCTTCCTTCCCTGGCAGAAATGACAGCAGAGTACGCCACAACCAGAAAGCAGTTCAACAAAAAGCTGAGTGAATTTGGGATGATCCAGGTACACTTCAGTATTTTTTCCACAATCAACGATGTCGGGCATAAAAATGGTAATAGCAAAATATAAATGTAGTTATTTTGATATGTTTTTAGGGTTTGGTTTTATGGTTAGGGTTTGGTTTTAGTGTTATGGTTTATTTTAGGGGTTGGGGGTTGTTATTAGTGGGGTTTGAGGGTCTAGGGTTGGGGATAGGATAAGGGTTTAGTTTTCGGTTCTAAGTTTAGGGGTTCTTATTGGTGGGGGTAAAGGGTTTGGTTTTCACTTCTAGGGTTAGGGGTTCTTATTGGTGGGGGTTGAGGGTTTGGTTTTTGGTGTTAGGGGTTCTTATTGGTGGGGGTTGAGGGTTTGGTTTTCACTTCTAGGGTTAGGGGTTCTTATTGGTGGGAGTTGAGGGTTTGGTTTTTGGTTCTAGGGTTAGGGGTTCTTATTGGTGGGGGTTGGTTTTTGGTTCGAGGGTCAGGGTTAGAGTTAGGGTCAACCCTAGAACCCAAAACCAAACCCTGGGAACCCTGTAATCGCAGGAGAAGTTTGCGCTGATGGCCACGAACGCTTTTGTGATGGAGAGCATGGCCTACCTGACGGCAGGCATGATGGACAGGCCGGGAGTTCCAGACTGTTCTCTGGAGGCGGCCATCGTCAAGGTGAGGTGGGGCTTAGACTCTGGTCTGATCGTGTTTATTAATGCGTTTATGGGACGTTTTAAATATAATGCAACAAATAATGAATATCGACAATATGTGAATGGTTGCGTGCAGGTGTTTTTAATTGTCACATGTGTAGAATATAACGGTAGTAATAATAACTCTTGTGTGTGGTCGCGTGTGCAGGTCTTCAGTTCAGAAGGCAGCTGGATCTGTGTGAGCGAGGCCCTGCAGATCCTCGGAGGTCTGGGGTTCACCAAGAACTACGCCTACGAGCGCTACCTCAGGGACTGCCGCATCCTGCTCATCTTTGAGGTGACCAAACAGGCCGAGTCCCACTACACCCGCGTTGAATCGCCGGCGTAGGTCCGCGGCGGCCGAGTCCGAGACCTCTGGTCGTCTTGGTGATGTGAAGAGGATTTGTCGTGCACATACTTTTTATGTCACTTATGCAAACCGCCTTAACCAGCCTCACTGCTCATCATAAATGAAGCGGAACACATAGCAGGAAAGACACGGCGGCGGCCTGGCATCTTTTGAGAGGTGCTCCCTGGTCACCTAGAGACCCGTGGCAGATTTCCGACGCAGAGGTGTAACCAGTCCTTTACATCCAAGGCTTGAGCCAGACCACGGACCCCTGCCAGGGCCCTGTGTAAAACGTACATGCCATATGAAACTCCGTTTGGAACTGTCAGTCAAATGGGAATCCCGCCTTCTTCCCTCTAGGGGACCAACGAAATCCTCCGGATGTACATCGCTCTGACGGGAATGCAGTACGCCGGAAAGATCCTGACGGGAAAGATCAAGTAAGTGTCTGCAGAATGTTTCTCGAACCCTCCCCGGGCGTGTTGAGGGACCGTTCTCCAGCCTCTCTTCTCGGTGCCTCCAGGGAGATGAAGAAGGGGAACCTGGGTCTGGCGGTGGGCATGCTGGGCCAGAAGCTCCGGAGCTCCTTCGGGGGAACCAAGGACTTTGGTCTGACGGGCAAAGACGGAGTGGTGCATCCCAGCCTGGCGGTGAGGCATTGGCTTTGTATTTTATTGAAGTGTTTATGCTCAGTCGAGAAACACATTTCTTGAATTTTAATTTCAACCTTAGTATGTCGTTATTTAGCAGAGTATTTTCGTCAAAGCGACTACCAGGGAATGTTGGATATCAATCATTAGGGAAAGGGGTAAGGCATCTTGATCAATTAAATTAATTGAAACGTTATTGTCTTTAACACAATGTGAAGGCACATAAGTAAACAAGAGGAGGATTACGGCTTCACCAGACGGGGGGGACGGGGACATTCATACCATATAATAAACACAGTTTTACTACTGTTTGCCGGTCAGTGTTGCAGAACAAAATGTTTTCATGACGACGACTGTTCTGTTTTCTTCACAGGACAGCGCCAAGAAATTAGAACAAAATGTCTACCTCTTCGGGTCCGCAGTGGAGAGTGTGCTGTACCGATATGGAAAGGTGAACTATTTTTGAATAATCTATTCTTGTAATCTATTTTCTGTACTTTACTATTCAAAATTCCACCTTTTTATTCTTTATGAATGACTAGAGATTGTTTTGGCCAGCAGAGGTCACTGTCCCATTAGCGATTCATGCAACATAACGTTTTAAGTTAAGAGGGTTTTGTAGGTGTGCATAAAGTATAGATGTAATCACCTCCAACATGTTACAGATAACAAAATAAAAAGGTTTGAAAGGTGTAACACCTTCAAAAGCCTACACTCCTCTACCTCAACACATCGCACAGCATTGCGTGTCGCTACTGGAGAGGCCTTCGCCTCTGGCGTGCGGTTATTCAGCGACAAATAAACTAGCACCTAGCGTGTCTCCGTGCTTCCAGTCCATCGTGGACGAGCAGCTGGTCCTGAAGCGCGTGGCCGACGTCGTCATCAACCTGTACGCCATGACGGCGGTCCTGTCCAGAGCCAGCCGGTCCATCAGCATCGGCCTGCGAAACCACGACCACGAGGTACCGCCCCACCACATTTATATTTTTATTTTATATTCAGGTGTGTCTCAAATGAAGTTGTGCGTCTACGCTAGTCAAGTGGTTAGGGTGCGTGATGCCCAGAACCCTGGTATGGCCACAGGATGCCTACAGGTAGACTTGTGGACGTTGGGGATCGAACCCAGAACCTTTCGAAAGGTTCTGGGTTCGATCCCCGACGTCCGCAGTCTACTTGTAGGCATCCTTGAGAGGTCTAACCCATCCCTGCTCCTTTTATGACCTGTATCAGACAATTCACTGCACGTCACTTTGGATAAACGCGCCTGATAGTAGGAAGAGTGTCTTTATGGACTAAAACATCATTCTGGTTTAAAGAATTGTGTTAGCTAAATCCTACAGCCCATCATTTTCACACTGCCATGGTGTATTCCAACACAAGTGTTGTACTGCTGTTTGATAATAACGGACGGTGGGGCCTTTCGTTTGTGCCGAGTAAGGCGGTACGGTTCCTATTAAATCGGACACACAAATGTAGAGCAAAGGAAAGAGGAGGGGAAATATGATTTAAGAGGGAGATTAAACCGAAAGCCAGTGGCCTTTTTTTTGGCTCTAAATCTGTTGTGGTCTTGTCTTTGTAAACACAAAGAAGACAGACTGTGTTATGTATGTTCTGGCCTGAGGAGGAAATCTCTTCTGGTAAATACTCCAGGGAGAGTTAATCTAAACAAACTGTGCTGGCCATCATGCCAAACATGCTCCTTCCTTTCCCTACAAGTCCCACATAGTTGGGTGAGATCCTGTCTCGTTAATCGTATGTTTAGCTCTATTTTTATAGTTGAATAAATGTTTGCAAAGAGCAACTGAATGGGCCTTATTCACCGAGCCACCATCTTTGGTTCTAAAGCTGGATGTTTCCTCATTCAGTTCCATCTCCCATGTAGCATTTAGAACCAAGATGACCGCTAGGTGAACGAGGCCCATTGATCACAAGGACTGCAACTATCCCATCTTTGTTTGTTTGGACCTTTCCTGTTTGACGGCTGCTCTGTCCCCTCGGCTAGGTGCTGCTAGCCAACACTTTCTGCGCCGAGGCGTTCTTCAAGAACAACTACATGATGACCCAGTTGCAAAAACGTGAGTACAAGCTAAAGCGAACTGGGAACAGGTATACAAACGGCCGGCGTGTGTTGTGGAAATGTGCCGGAAATCCTCCACCCACGCAGCATCCGTCGGCAGCCACCTATACCTATTGTGGTCATGTTTCGTTTGTACTTGCCATGTTGGTTTAATCTGTACGTGGTTTAAACACTTTACCATGTGACAACAACAATGTGGAGCACAGAAATGTCAAGTTCAAACTAAATCCACGCCTTTTGTGTTCCAGACGCCCCGGAGAACAATGACGCCAACATCAAGAAGATCGCGCAGCAGGTTCTGGAGAAGAGGGCGTACGTCTGCTCCCATCCCCTGGACAGAACCTTCTGAGTCCTCCTTACAACCATCCACATTACACCCCCCCCCCCCCTCCCATAAGCTTGTACATACTAATTTATATTCAACGTGTAACAAAGAATCTTCTGTTAAAGACAACGCGGTAAAGTAGAGGAGTGCGTTGCATTGTTTAATGGTGGTGTTGTTTTAGGAAACCCGTGCCCGTAGGAAAAAAGGAAAAAGGTGCCCGTTATCTTATTAAGAGAGGTGGTTAGAGTATGATGCAGAAAGGGGGTGGGGGGGGGGCTGGGGGGGCTTATGAGCCTACTGGGCGTACAAGGTGACCTCTCTGTGTGTTCGGACCTCCACGATGGCCTTGAAGGGTCGCGCTGCGGTTGTGTTCTGTCGGCGTGTCTTCACATCGGGACTCGGGACCGTGTGGCGAGCCCTCTCCGATTCGGTCAGCGGGGAGGATCTTCTCGTGTGGAGGAGCGAGCGCGGCACGCAGTATCTCCTACAGCAGGAACAGGAGACGCGCACAGTGTTGTAGCGGACATGTCCCCGGTGTCAATAAACGAGTTCAAACGTGTTGTCTTGGGCTCACATGAATCTGTATCTCTTGTACTGGGAGTGGCGTCGGGGGATGGAGTTGTTGACGGCGCTGAGGTTTTTCTCTGGGAACGGCCCTGGACCCAGTGCCTTGTTCTGGGCGTCCTGGTCTTCGTCCGACCCCCCGCGGAGCACAGCCAGGGCAGGCAGGGGCTGTGGTGTAGGGAGACACAGCATGAAGCGGGGAGTCCTAAAGGCTTGATGTTAAAACACAGTAACGTCTAGGGCAGCATAGCGAAAGAAACGTTTAATTTACGTTTCTTGTTTCTTCACAAACAAAAATATGGTTGGAAGGATAAGGATGAACTTAAATGTGGATATTACACAAAACAAACTTTACACTATGAGAATGAAAATAAACGTGTCAAATGAAGGCTTAAAACAGCTTTATATTTACAAAAACGTGCACTTAAAATGAAAGTGTACCTCATCACTTTTTACCTCAAAGCCACTACAAATAAACGTGCTGACCAATGAAGAGGAGCAAGAGGTGATGATCTGGTTAGCTCATGCCTTGAAGGCAAAAGGTTCTGGGTTCAAACCTGGCTGACCAGTATTATAGCATAGTATAGCATTTACTTGACAATAACTTTTTTCTTTAATTAAGCACTCTAAGCACCAAACACAAAGGCCTTAAGCACCGAACACAAAGGCTTGCCTTAAATGCCAATCCCGGTTTCCTCAGCGAGTACTTCATGGGTTCGTCTTTCAGTATGTCCTGAAACTTCCCTGAAACAACTCCCCTGTAACACTTGAAGTCCGGAAGCTGGCTGTGGTCGTCTGGGACTAAACCCCCCACGGGCAGCAGCTGGCGGGGCCACCTGCCATGCGGTTCTCCGACCACCAGGAGCTGCTCTTGCTGAAGGCACTCCCCTGGGGAAGAAGAGAACGCCCAGCAGGGGGCAGCAGAACACTCAGTTTAGGGGCTCCAGGTACCAACAGGTAGATAGGCTTTCGCAGAGCACAGAACATTTCAATTTAAAGGTTCTGGGTTCGAACCCCAATCCTGGGATTAACCCTAAAACCAAACCATCCTAACATTAAAACAAATCTTTAAAACAATGACCACATTTCAATTGTAATAATTTGTAAATCCAAAATCTCCCGCGTCTCAATCTTTATGAAGGGCGACCACAAGGTTGAGAAACCATGTTCTTTATAATGTCAATAGTTCTTGTAGTGTTTAACCTGGACACTAATTTAGTTTCTTTTAAAGGTGCTGTAGCAGGTACGATTTGAGAGTTGTAAAGAGAGAGAGAGCGCGCAGAAGAGAGCAAGATTTTGAAACTAAAAACCTCTAATCCCTCTCTGCGTTTCTCCCCCATTGAGAAGTTTTGATTTCCCACACCAGTGAATGACAGGCAAGATGGATTCCCCGAACCAATCAGGGAAGAGATGCCCTGATTGGTCAGAAATGAGACGGGCGTGGTCGAAAGTCTAAATTTGAGGCAGGCACGGTCAACTCAAAACATCTTCTCACACTATCACTGACAAATATAAAAAATATACAAGGACAGAAGTAAGAGAGTACACTTCTCTTTGGACTATGCAACAGCTGTCCTTGCATTACAGCACTACTGAGCTCAATGGAAGCGTACTGTACCCAAAGTCCATGAAGACAGATGACTGCTACAACAGCAACACTTTAACCTCGACCCAGGCGTGGCGCGGCACACATACCATCCAGGTGGACGGAGATGGAGGGAGGCGGTCCGAAGAGGGGGGGCGGGGTGGTGTAGAGCTGGAAGTCCAGTGAGCGTCGGCACCAGGGCCACCGGTCCCGGGTCAGTGGGGGCCTCAGGGTGTTGGCGTGGAGGATGTTCTCCTTCCAAGGCTGGACGGACACACCACACACACATATCTCAACATGAAGGTCCACACACACACACATCTCAACATGAAGGTCCACACACACACACACATCTCAACATGAAGGTCCACAAACACCTCAACATGAAGGTCCACACACACACACACACACCTCAACATGAAGGTCCACACACACACACACACCTCAACATGAAGGTCCACACACACACACACACCTCAACATGAAGGTCCACACACACACACACCTCAACATGAAGGTCCACACACACACACATCTCAACATGAAGGTCCACAAACACACACACACCTCAACATGAAGGTCCACACACACACACACACACACCTCAACATGAAGGGCCACACACACACACACACACACATCTCAACGTGAAGGTCCACAAACACACACACACCTCAACATGAAGGTCCACACACACACACACACACCTCAACATGAAGGTCCACAAACACACACATCTCAACATGAAGGTCCACACACACACACACCTCAACATGAAGGTCCACACACACACACATACCTCAACAAGAAGGGCCACACACACACACACACATCTCAACGTGAAGGTCCACAAACACACACACCTCAACATGAAGGTCCACACACACACCTCAACATGAAGGTCCACAAACACACACATCTCAACATGAAGGTCCACAAACACACACACACATATCTCAACATGAAGGTCCACAAACACACACACCTCAACATGAAGGTCCACACACACACCTCAACATGAAGGTCCACACACACACACATCTCAACATGAAGGTCCACACACACACACACACACCTCAACATGAAGGTCCACAAACACACACACCTCAACATGAAGGTCCACACACACACACCTCAACATGAAGGTCCACACACACACACACACCTCAACATGAAGGTCCACAAACACACACATCTCAACATGAAGGTCCACAAACACACAAACACACACACCTCAATATGACGGTCCACAAACACACACACACACCTCAACACGGCTTTTGCTTTATCGTTGCCATATTGTTGCGCAGAGAAGTTGGGAATTTGAAAGAATCGCACTCCGGGAGTGCGTTTCTTTTTTACAGACTGCGAAAACTGTTAACGCAGTCGACGATACAGCAACCGTTCAGCATTCCGCCGTGTTTTCGAGCTGGGTAAGCCTCGACACTGCGTCCGCTGCTTACGCCTCCTAAACTCCCACAATGCCTCATACGTTTTTGGTTGATTGGGCGGTTTTTAGGCTGTAGCTGGGCTAGAAATTGCCAATCTGATCTGGCAACACTGCACATGCGTGGTGTGGTATTTACTATTCTGTTTGGAAAATGAGGGCAGAGCCGTTGTTTGGATAAGTGTTCAGTTCAACAACAAAAATATAGAAGAAAAGAGCCTCACACCTGGTGGTAAAACAGGGTCTCTATAACAAAACCACCAATTCAAACAGCCAGTCTGCTTCATGAAAACCGGAGACTGGAGAGATTTAACCTTCGACGAAATGTGGGTGATAAATGATCAAATTGTGCCGGAGCAACAGTCAGGCCCAGTTCTCTGCGAACCTGAATCCAGCCATGTTAGTCACGTGATATCACGTTACTCTACTGCAGGCGCACCCTTCCTCAGCACTGCAGAGCACCCGTGGGTGAAGAAGAGGCCAAGCATCTAAATCAACCCCCAGCATTGTGTCGGTTACAGTCGCCCACACAATTTACATTCCTTTTGAGTTTGAAACAACAGAATGTAAGGGGGGGCCATGACGTCACCTTGTTCAGCTCCTCCACACGTGCTTGGTCAGGACGTGGGGGGTGCTCGCGGGGGGAGTAGCAGTCGAAGGCGGCCCTGGTGACCGTAGGAGCGTGTGGGAAGCAGCCTGGTTCCAGGGTAGCACTCTGGTACTGCTGGCTGTACGTAAACCTCCGGCCGGGCTCCTAAAGACAGATTTACAATTCAGTCATTGGGCACAGTGGTTTTTATCTGTGGACCCAACCATCCCATAAAAGAGGGGGTTGTCTTTTAAATGAACTTTTAATTCAAAATGATATGCAGTTCATTGCCTTGTATGTTTCACTTGATCATTACTAGGTTTGAAGACTGAAAATGTTCAATAGATTAACAGTGTACATCGAAAACATGCTACTTATCTCACTGTTCCCACAGTATGGAAAATGTACTCAAAATGTCAAATAATTACACAAAGTATTTGGTGTGTCCATGGCCAAAAGTACCAAAAGTCCATGGCCAAAAGGTATCCATGCTAACAGGTTGGGCCGCATTTGACATAGTTAGCGAACCCAGAACCCTCCGGCTGGGAGTCAAACACCTCGGGCCACCTCACTATCCTGCACCCGTGTTCTAAACATATGCTGCTTTTGAGGGTTAAGATATGCTACGTGACAAACACTTTTATTTTATTTTTTCCTTCATCCAGTTTCCAGACCTTAGCCATCTCCTTGCGCAGCAGTTCCAAGCCCCTTCTGTGTGAGTTGAAGGTCTGGATGCTGTAGTTGTGCACCGGGCCAACCACCGCAGGCTCTCGACCGAACTCAGCCAGCCTGGGCTTCTGTATCTGCCCGCTCCTGAGATGGACTTCCCTGATATTTTCCTGCAGAATCGTGTCACACCATTGAGGTCAATAGGACACCCCAATAGGATCAGATTAGATTACTTAATTTGTCTCCGATTTTGTTGAGACCCTGACGGACCATAATACGTGGATGGTTAGTTTAGCCGTTAGCTACTACACTACACGACACCAAATATAAATCATATGGAATACTGAAGACCTGACAAACCGTAACATAGTCCGTGTTAGCTTAGCCATTAGCTACTATTCTACAAGACACCAAATAGGACTCATATGGAATACTGTAGACCCGAAAAACCTTAACATAGTCCGTGTTAGCTTAGCCATTAGCTACTATTCTACAAGACACCAAATAGGACTCATATGGAATACTGTAGACCTGACAAACCTTAACATAGTCCGTGGTGTGATTGTTCCTCTGCTGCCAGGCGGCGAGCCGCTGCCATTCCATGTACTTTGTGTTGTACATGTCCAGGGGCCCACGCCTCCTCTCCCAGGCAGCCAGGGAGGAGGAGACGTCTGCCTCCTCCTGCACCACCTCCTCCTGCACCACCTCCTCCTCCTCCACCTCCACCTGGATCTTTTGCTCCGTCCTCCCAGGAACCGTGCCCAGCTCTCTGCTGAGGCTGCGAATCATGTCCTCCGTGGGGAACAGGTCGCACCGCACCGCCTCCAGCAACTTGCTCACTTGACACAGCTGGCTCAGCCTACGGAAAGTGTGAGGGTTTAACTCACCACTACTGAGCTTCAGTTCAGCCCATTGCCCTTTTTATGCCCTCGTAATGGGCCTTTCAGGAATAACAATAAAAACAAACATTAAACCGGCTCCTACCGAACTGGCGAGGTCTAACCATTTACTACCGTTTAGATACGTTGACATAAGCAGACGCTTCTATCCAAAGCAGTCCTTTATTTTGTTTCAGATACATATCATGAATGAGCAGGTAGGGCATCTTGCTCAGGGATGTATACAGGTAGACCTTTCTGCTGCGACCCAACAGCCCAACCCCTGACTAGACAACCTGCAAACCCTGGTCTTGAGGCCAGTGCCCCCGTTTTTCGACTAATTCCACAGATGCTGTTACAGGCTACTGTGACGGTGTTGTTCTGTGAGCAGTACCGGGACAGGGCCTGGAAGGTGGAGTGGGGCAGCATGTCCCTGACATAGACTTGGGGGTTCCTCATGATGTCCTCCAGGGGCTGGTGAAGATGCACCGGACTCAGGCCCACATCCAGGGAGCCGTAGATACGCTTGGCGAAACCCAGGCCTGACGTGTAGAGAACCCTCATCTGCTCCTCTGAGCGTCCCCCCAGCCTGCAACACATCACAGACAAGACCCAGAAGTGTGGCTTGCAGTTTGGCCTTGAGTCTCTGGGCTTGACGCTCTCTCTGGCCAAGAGGACAACACAGCTGAACATTGTTAGGGGAAAAAGGACGAACACATAAACAAAACCTCTGGTTCTTGCTTACTTTTGAGGGATCGTCTCCCAGAGGAACTTCACTGCTTTGTGTCTCAGTCCTTCAACCACGACGAGGTGCATCTTCTCATCCTGCACGTGGAACCCCGTGACGAAATCCAGGTCTTTGCTCTCGTTTTCCTCCGGACTCAACGGGTAATCGGACAGAACCCTGTCGCGGGATACGGAAGAGCAAGAGCCGATGTGGAACGCCGCCGCGTTGATCTTCAGAATCTCCAACCGCAGCTTGGTCAGCGCGTGAACGTTGTTGGATCCGACAACGAAGACGATGCGTCCAAACAACGGACAATCGTCAGACCCCACCGTGGGGTCTGCATCCCCCAGCAGGGGATGAGCTATTTCCACGATGACTTTAAGGTGAGCGTTGGAATCAAAGTAATGTCCCTGCTCCATGGGCTTCTTCCCGTGGCCATCCGCATCGCCTGGCAGGTCCATCATCTTCCTCTCCCACATGGGCCTTTCTCTGCCTAGCAACTGAGGCGGCGGACAGCTTCTGATTGGCAGGTTCACCTTGAGGCTCCTCCGCCCCAGCACCAGCTCCGAGAGGTCGAGGTGTGCGACGGCGTAGGATTCGTACACCTGGGCGACCACAGGGTCGTGGGCGGTGCGTTTCCGACCGGCAAACGCCACGCTGCTCAGCTTGTCGTCGTCCGGTCTCGTCCCAAACAGCCCGGGGGTATCAGGAGCTTTCTCCGGCTTCCTGTCGCGGTCGTGCACTTGGATCTCCAGCGGCGGGCCTGTGAGGTACTCGCGCAGCTTGCCGCGACCCATCGAGCCCGCCAGGACCACCAGCACGTCGTCGAAGTAGACATGCGTGCCGTGGCGTTGAGGCTTCGTCTTGTGCATCTTGGATTCATGAAACTGATACTGGCAGTACACGGGCAAGCATTTCTCCTGGGAACACAAACATAGTACACAGCCATCTCACGATCGTGAACAAGTGGCAGATCTAGTCATTTCTCTCAAAAGTCAGAAGAATCAGGTCATTAAAAGGTCTTCAGGTCTTTGAGGAGAAGGTTGGGGCTAGGGGCATCTTGCTCAAAGAGAACTACAGGTAGAGTTCAAACCCACTGTCAAAGTCAAACAAAGCACCCTAACCCCTAGCCTACCCTGCGACAGGGTACCCCTCCCATGCATTACTAATTAAAACACACGGCTATCTCATATCTATTTCCTGGATATATATCTATACTACCTGGAGCACGTGGAAAGGGATGGGGGTGGAAGGCATGGAGTTGGCCGACAAGATTGTGATAACCAGTGGATTTAGTTCGGCCTTGAGCTGTTCTGACATCAAGGCTCGGTCCAGAGAGATGTTACACAGCGCCTCACACACAGCAGATGGGCGGACAACAGAGAAGCTCTTAGCCAATGAGGTCGCTCCTGAGAAGCAAGCATTACACGAGCATTTGTCTCTTTGTCTCTTCATTGGAAACATCAACTTTCAAATCTGTGTAAATTATTTGATTTCCTTTTTCCTTATTTTATTCATTTTATTTCTTTTATGGAATAAAAAGATGATATATGATTAATCTATAGCTTTTGAAGAATGTGTTTATGTTGGCTATTTGTTGACTATTTGAGTGCCGTAAGTGAATTCCTGGATCCATTTCATCCAGTTGCTTACTGAAATCGCAATAGATTTAATGTTTACGTTATTCGTGTAATAGACACAGCATTGATATAAAAACACAGGACTGCTCTTTGAGAAGCATACCTTTAACTTTCCTTAGCGTCATTTTTGTGTGGTTGTGAAAGAAGGTGGAGTTACCTGCCAACAGACAAAGTGGACTACACTCAACCCAAGCGTTGCCGTTCTTTTTGATGTTCTCAAGGTCCACGGCTGTCGACTCGGATTTCTGAAGACCGCTTTTGTGAGATTCAGCCAAATTCTTGTCGTTTTGATTGGCTATGATAAAGGTCAAAATATAACGACTTAGAAAATAACATTTAATATTTAAACATACATCAATCAATCAAATGAAATGTCCGCAGTATTTTAGTAGGTGGTGTGGTACATTGGTTCAAAGCGATAGTTGTATTTTGAATGGTCTACCGAAGTCTGTCTTACTTAATGTTATGGTGTCCTTGCTTTGTTCCCGTGGCTTCACACTGTGTCCAACCTCGTGGCTCCTCTCATCGGAAGGTCTGAGAAACACAAACACACGCACACATTCATTACAACAAGACCAGTCGTTGTAGTATATGGAATACTATACAATAAAAAGTGTGTCTGTCATGTGTTTGTGCGTTGGTGTTGTTATTTTTTATGTTAATCTTCTGCCCTGTATTTTGTAACTACTTTACAGTCTGAGCTACACGGTGGCTCAATTGAACAGCAAAACATATACAGCAATAACATACATATATGCTTTTCTTTTTCTTAATATGTCAAAATATGTTTCAAATCATGATTTGGTTCACCAGTAAAAAAAAGACAACTACCATTGAATCAGACTATTAAACAAACACAGGCAACACTCATTTGTTTGGGTTGTACTATCGTTTTTATAATTTAACCCTTAGATGGCGTTAATATAATGTAACCTTTAGATGACCGTTTCCCGTCGACCATCTACATATATTGCGCAAAAAACAGATTGTTTGGCTGATTAAAATCTCCAATACAAGTTTAACAATTGGGATAAATCTAGAATCTATGATGACTTACATTTCAAGGGGTACAATCAATGTAATCCCTAACCTTGAAATGGATTTTTAACTTTCTTTCTTCAGATTGTCATATTATTGGTTAAAGTTTAGAATGCATATTGTTCTTACACAAAATGAGAAGGAAAGCATTTACTGGAATACGCTTTACAGGAGAACAACATTATTGTCTTTGTTCCAAGACAGGTTTACTGCAGGTTTCACTGGGTCTATGGATCATCTAAAAGACATAATAAACCTACCTTTGTGTTGCTGCTGTTGTGTTGCTCTTCTTCTTCTTAGACATCTTTGAGCGGTCCCTCTCAGTCACCTCCCTCAGCCAGGACACCATATTCCTGACGCCACCTTATGGAGAACTGAGCGTTTTAGAGAGAACATCCATCTGACGTTTTCATTCAAATGATCGTCAGTCTATTCACTACTTAGTCATTTAACAGATGCTTTTATCCAAAGCGACTAACGGTGATTCTGTATTTGTCCTTATTGAGCAGGGGAGGGTTACGGACGCCTACAGGTAGGCTGTTGAAATTGGGATTTGAACCCAGAACCTTTCAGCCCCTATTCAGAGCTGATAAACAATCAGTTTTTTTTAAAGCCCTACAAAGAGATCAAACTTTTAATTCACTATCACTGTACCAGCACTATGTCATGATGTTTTAATGTGCTTTTAAATCACCTGCCCAGGGACAACAGTAGAAAATCAGCTGGTCGGCTAACAGTGACCTTAAATGTGCTTCACAATGTGCACTGTCCCTTTAAAACCAAACTCCATCAATGGAATAACAAATGGGTGTTGTTGTATTGCACGGACACACATCAACCCAGGGGAACTCGGTGCTTACCACAGACACTGGCTTCGTCTTCTGAGCGAGCCAGCGGATGCCTGAAGGCTTTGGGTCGGTCGTTCCGGGCCTTGCCGCACACCTTGTCCTTGCCCTCCCAGATCCGGAAGAGGATCCTGTGGGACAGCAGCTCGTCCAGCAGTTCTCTGGTGACGGAGACTCGGAAGGAATGGGACCAGCTGACCCACATCTGGTCTCCTTCACACCACGGCCTCAAGGTCTGGACAGAATATTGAAAAGAGATCTGTTTGCAACTGAGGAACTTACTCAGTTGGGAAATGGGAAGAATGCAAATGTAATTATATTATAGTATTATAAGTATTATGTTATCATTGTTAGCATATATTAGTATTCATAGTTATATTAGTAAACATTATATTAAATAACAATATTAACAATATTAATCCATCTTGTCTTGGTTCATTTGATTGTGTCCATTTGTTTTCCATGAATGGGACACCAACACCGTGATGCTAACACCGCGATGCTAATACCATGATGCCAACACCGTCACCATGACCCCTTCACCATGGCGAACCTACCTTGGACTCGTTGTCCTTGTACATCTTGACGACGGGGCCGAACACGGCGAGGTCCACCTTGAAAGGCTCCGTGTGTTCCGGCAGCAGGTGGCACTCCAGGTGGTAGTAGGACTGGGCTCTGGGGATGGCCTCCGTCGGGGCCTCAGCCCTGGTCCCCCTCCCTTCCCGCCTCACCTCTTCCTCACCTGCAGGGCAACGGCTTGGTGAGTGACGTGAGGACCCATCCTCATCACCGGGCGATGGTCTGAAGACCTAACGCCCGGCATAATCGACGATGCAACGCTGCCCTCTGACGTCGTTTTTTCCGATGGAACACCGGCAGGCGTGATTGGTGATCGATTGATCATCTAACTGCTATTTAGTCTTCTAGCAGACACTTTGATCCAAAGCTGCTTACAGGGATCCCTTCTTTAGGTCCAGGTCATTCAGGAGCAGGTAGGGGTTTGGTTTCTTGCTCCAGAAGGCAGGTAGGTTGTGGACATTGGTATCTGAACCCAGAACCTTTTGGCTAGGAGTCAAACACCCTAAATACACAATTCTGCCCTCCCCAATAGAATCACTACAATGCAGCCCTCCACCTGTTTAAACTGAAAACCAACAGATTATCTGTTAAAGTCTGTTAACTACCTCTGGGGACAGCTATAGCGATGTCCACTGTCCACGTGACTTCATAGGAGTCGTCTGTACCGACCGGAGGGTCCTCAGTGAAGGCCTGACCAGGGGAACCCGTACCATGGACCACTACCTGGCCCACAGGGAGCAGTACCTGGCCCACAGGGGCCAGCACCTGGCCCACAGGGGCCAGATCGGTCTGGGGGGGAAGGCTTTCTTCTGGCCCTTCGTCCACCACTCCATTAGCTATAGCAGATGTGAGGTCACTCTCTGGTTGGGACCGGTGTGGATCGCTCCTGAGACAGATGTCTGACTTGTGGTCAGTGACATCTGCAGCGACGACGTCCATTTTGATAGCTATGTTGAAAAAAGGTAAAAGCACAACAGTTGGGATAATAATTACTCAAACACTTCAGTTACCCCGTGTGGACTCTGAACCGCCTATAGTAGATAGGCCTATTGTTTGGCTGGATCCCGAGGCAACAGAAGTGTGTTGTGCGCGCCCAACAACAATGGAAAAGTGCAGTGACGTAGTTTATCCACTGGACTTTGTGTCTAGAAATTAAACCACATTGTATTACATTGCTAACGACAACATGCTTTGAATGGATATGGGGACACGTTTGAATATAATGTAATAAACTAAACCAATTTGCTACAGTTGGGTCAGTTAAGTAAAAGTTGTATATTTTTGTTTTTGCCTAAGTTACCTTAAAGTAAGTTAGAACAGGTAAGGCGTGTGCGCCCCTTGGCCTTCTCGCGGGTCGGCGTTTAGGTCCCACGTCCACGCAATGAAATCATACGCTATGGATCCCTTGTTCATTGGAGCGGAAATAAATGTTTGGCGTCTCGACCATCATATCTCGACGCAGACCCATGAGACCTCCGCGCTGGCCAGGAGGTTAAGTGCATTGCGTCGCCCTGGTAACCAGAGCCGTCCAGCGGACGCGCGGTCTGCTGCTCTGCGTCCAGGGTCTGCGCGAACGGTGCAACGCAATGCATCGCCGAGCTTTTGAGGTAAGCCTATTAAGATTATATGGAAGTATGTGCCAAAAACCAAATCCCCCTTTGCAAAAGTGCTACCGCAAACGACTAGTCCTAAATAATTTAGATTTATTTGCATTTCTAAATAATGCTACGAAACGTTGTAATAGTCGTACGTTTAGAAATATCTTCGAAAGTAGCATATAGGAAGGCTCACAATGTTTACCTCAGATCAACATGCAGAGCGAGCAGCGGGGAGCGCTCGTATTGCGTTTTGGGGGCAGTACCAAAAACTCAAATCTGCTCCGACCCCAAAACGACTCAATTCTCCTCTGCCGAGTTTCTGCAGAGCTGGTGTGCGCCCTGTCATCATTACCTACACGAGAATGGAAACGCTCAAAACAGGGGGGTATTTTCAAAGCTAGACGGACTTCTGCGTTTTCTTAAATGCAATAGGATGTTTCTCGTTGGAAATAATGGAGAAGATTGACTCGAATGATCCATACAGCCGACCCGCACGGAGGACGCAATGGATAGTCAGCACTTTGGCGTACCACTACGGACTGGACCGGGGAGTGGAGAACGAGATCATAGTGCTGGCCACGGGGCTGGATCAGTATTTACAGGAGATTTTCCATCACATGGACTACCAAGGGAGCGGCAAAATCCACGTAGAGGACTTCCACATCTTGTGTGAGATTTTGGGATTAAACAAAGACTCGGATTCAGAGTGCGGGGAGGAGATCTCAGAGAACCTACCCGTTGAATTAACCTTCAGACAATTCCACGCACTGCTCTGCGGCTACTTCAGCACGAAGGCTGGCTGCCAGTACGACAACGGCAGACTGCTGGTGGGGAAAGACAGCGAGCACATCGAGACTCAGATCCGTCTGAGGAGTCCGCTGCGGCGGAGAGAGAGGCTGCTCTCGGTGAGCGGTGGCAGCAGCGGTACCACGTCCCCCAGCCCGGAGGGGCGCCGAGGGAGGCACGCCTCCTCTTGCATTCTCGGCTCTTGCACCCGGGAATGTTACGAAGAGATAGTGGCGCTGGAGGAAGCGGAGGACCGGATCACCAAGATAGAGGAGGAGAACGCCAGTCTGAGAGAGCTGGTCGAAGACATGCGAGCTGCCCTTCAGAGTAGCGACGCCCGTTGCTTGGCGCTACAGGTGAGTCCGTTGTTCGGCCTACCTGTCGAAAGTGACGTCATGGTTTTGCAGGCTGCGTGTGGCAGTTGAACACGCCTGTCCCTTAAGTAAAACATGTCCAATATTTAATTACGTGTCATATCCTGTGGATTTCTCGTAACTCCCCATCCCCTACTCCCCATTCCTGTCAACTCCAGGTGGGTCTGTGGAAAAGCCACGCGAGACATAAACCAGAGGATGGCTGCTTCATTGCCCTCCAGCACCACCAGCACCACCAGGCCACCCAGAGAAGCCTCTGCGACGCCGACATGAAGAACACCACCAACCCCCAAGCGGACCTGAGCAGCCTGCAGAGCCTGATCCGGGAGGTGGAGGAGCTCCGCAGCTCCACGGACCTCCGCATGGAGGAGGTGGTGCTCTGCAACCAGAGGCTGGAGCAGGAGGTGCGCAGCTCCAGGGAGGCGCTGGCTGCCCTGGAGGAGAGCAACCGCACCCTGAAGAGGGAGCAGGCCGGCACCCGGAGGAAGATGGAGGAGGCCAGGCAGGCGGTGCTCACCGGCCTGGGGAAGGTGAAGCAGCTGGAGGCCCAGGCGGGGCATGTACCGGTCCTGCAGAGACGCGTGCTACAGCTGGAGGCGGAGCTCTGCTACTACAGGTGAGACACACACACACACACACACACACACCTGGGTGGATGGACCACATGGTACCGCCCATTCTGATTGGATACACACACCTTCATGGATCACATGGTATGGTGCATACAGGTGAGACCACACCTGTGCAGAGTACATGGAGTGGTCCATGAAGACCAACACCTGCATGGATCACATGGTATGGTCCATACAGGTGAGACCACACCTGTACAGAGTACATGGAGTGGTCCATGTAGACCAACACCTGCATGGATCACATGTTATGGTCCATACAGGTGAGACCACACCTGTGCAGAGTACATGGAGTGGTCCATGTAGACCAACACCTGCATGGATCACATGGTATGGTCCATGTAGACCAACACCTGCATGGATCACATGGTATGGTCCACACAGGTGAGACCACACCTGTGCAGAGTACATGGTGTGCAGCAGTGTAGTGCTCACATCTTAGTGGGAGGAGAAGGTATGCTACGTTTAATGACAATAACAACAACAGCGTTGTATAACGGGGGTGACAGGTTTCCTCCAGGGTAGACTCCACTGCCAAGGCCTTTAGACGGCTCCCACTACCAACCCGAAAGGCCGCAGTCATCTTGGCTTTGAGGTGAGGGAGTGTCAGATGAAAGGAGAAGAGAAACAAAAAGAGAAGGTGGAAGACGAAGACTAAGGTGTAACACATCCCGCTGTAAACACCTTGGTACACGCGGGTGTTTCAAGTCCAGGGCACCATGGCTGTCCACTACGCAAGCTTTAAAAAAAAAGAAAAAGTGATCCAAATTGCTGCAAACTGTCCACTTATCTTCCTCCGTACCGCCCTCCCTCGTTCGTCTGTGGACTGAAAGCGTCATACCTTGGAAGCGCAGTGTAAGGAACGCCACGCCAGAGAGAGGCCAAAGAAAAACGCTCCACGTAGCTCTTTTCCTCCCATTAAAAACAATGCAAAACAGGTGAGCTCAACAAGCTAGCTACCGCACCGTGGGAGAAAGGTTGGCTTGTTTTGGCGAGGTTTTATATATTATGAAGGCAGTTGTGGCCACAGTGAAACAGTAATGAATAATGACTCTCAGAGGAATCCTAAAGAAATGACTCCCTGTCCTGTTCTGGCTCCCTGCCTGGAAAACTGTCCTGGCTATTCCTGAAGGTTTGATGTGGTCCACGCTCCCACTTCTCTGCCTTGTTTTGTACGGGTTGTTGTTGAACTGTCTTCGTGTGTGGCGGGGCAGCCCTGCTACTGTCGCTACGCTAGCTTGTCATTTTCACAGAGCTCGGGGTGTAATTGGACATTGGACACACAAAGCGGTGGGTTTAGAGTTTACCTTTGGTGTCTGTCCGTCCTGCTCCATCTGTGGTGTCTGTGTGTCTGTGTGTGTCTGTCTGTCTGAGTAGGTGTGTGTGTGTCTGTGTGTGTGTGTGTCTGTCTGTCTGAGTAGGTGTGTGTGTGTGTGTGTGTCTGTCTGTCTGAGTAGGTGTGTGTGTGTGTGTCTGTCTGTCTGAGTAGGTGTGTGCGTGTGTGTGTGTGTGTGTGTGTGTGTGTTCAGGCCTGTCCCACCTACAGCAGAAGTCTCGTCCTAACATCTCACTTAGTGTGCACTACTTTAAGGACTTTGAACTTAAAGAGATAGGTCCACTGCACACACGCACACACACACACACACACACACACACACACACACACACACACACACACACACACACACACACACACACAGATTTAGGTTCCTTAAAGTGAGATTAAACTTTGCTTTGATAGCCTTAAAAGTTAATTCTGGCCTGGAAATCTTTTCAGTGCCCTTCAGTTGATACTCTAATGCCCAATAATTCAACCCCCACAAAGGGCCTGACTCTCCCAGAGAGCTCCATTGACTGGGGAAACTCAACAGACCGGCCACACACACACACACACACATACACCCACACCCACATCTACTCAGACATACACACACACACAAACACAAACACATACACATGCACACACAGACACAAACACATACACACACACAGAGACACAGACACATGCAGACACACACACACACACACACACACACACATGAGATACACCCCCCCAGCCTATGCATCTCAGCAAACTAGGGAGGGTGGGTGAACACCCTCCCTAAGAGCCTCAATGCCTGCCCAGCAACGCATAGCTCCAGTGGGGTATTCTTTTCACTCTTCTCTCATTGGCTGTCATCTGTCATTCCGCTTAAACACGAAAATCCTACACTTTGTATACAGGTGGGACAGTTATTGTGAAAGCATAACAAGATTGATAAGTAAAAAGTACATCAACCAATGGCTTCACAATTGAAAATAAAATATATTCATATTCAACTTTATGTCACGCCACCGGCCGAGACACCGATAAAAATGACTCGATGTGAGAGATTTCATCACTTCATTACCCTATTAAGTCTGAAGCCTCCTCTTTTCTTTCCTCCGACTCAGACATACAGTATGTGTGTGATTCTCACGTGTCAGTCTCTCGTGCTGCAGGCCAGTGATTGACGTAGAACACACCCACGTGCATTACTGCCTTCAGTTCAAAAGGGTTTATTGAGTCATACGTTTGAACAGAATGAAGACATTGAATTGTTCTTATGAATGAGTTTGCTTGTTGTTGACCGTTAAAACACCCTGTTTTGTTGTGGTTAGGGTTAGGGTTAGCGTGCCAGATGTGAGGATTTGAGAAGAGATTGGAGAACCTTTTCTCCGCGGCTTCATGGAGTGAATGATGAGCGGGATTATCTCAGATAGAGAGGGAGAGAGAGAAAGGGAGAGAGATAGGGGGAGAGAGATAGGGGGAGAGAAGAGGGGAGGCAGAGGGAAAGAAAGAGGGAGAGAATCAGAGAGAAAGACGGAGAAAGGGAAAGAGAATTAGAGAGAGAGGGAGGAAATAAACAGAAAGAGAGAGAGGGAAAGTGATGGATAGATGGCGAGCGGGACTAAGGGAAAGAGAGAGATGAGATAAAGGGAGAGAGAGAGAGAAACTGCTGAAGGGCTCCCACAAGACCTTCCATCGCTCCACTGTACAAAACAATCTCACTTTTAAAAACTATTTTAGAGAAGCTCTGGCCTTTGGTCACGCTTCGGTTTTTCCTATCACTACCTGTTTATGTAACACAGGGATGACATCCAGTCTGACTCTCAAGCTAATCCCCCCCCCCCTCTCATTTTTCTACCGGCTAGCGGAACTTCCAGCTCCGCCAGCGCAGCCTCCTCCGCTCTGAAACTGAAGACCGGGAGGGGGTGTAGTTGAAACCCGTCCCAGTTGAGTGAGTGAGTTCTTTGGATCTTATGCTAAAACTGGGCGGTGCTGCCGGTGGTGGTCTCGGAGGGGATGGAGGTGGGCGGCGGTCGGAGGCGGTTGAGCGTTTTGAACTGGCGTCATCAGGAACAGCGACCAAGCGTCTGGTGCCTATTCATTCGGCGATTCGAAAAAAAGAAAACCAGAAGAGAAAGTCCAGTTGGAAGTGTTGCGAGTTCCGTCGCTGCACACTTGGCCTCCCTGCTGGAAGGACCGCGAGGAATGAAAGAGGCTGTGCTCCGGCGTGTCCCTCTGGGGTCTCTGCTGCTCGGAGGGCCCGCGGCTCAGAGACAATAGGCAGCGAAGGAAGAGGAACAAAGAGCATCGGGGGACCGGGGGGAGGGGGAGGAGGATGGGGGTGGGGGGGGGGGGGGGGGGGGGGGGGCAGCCCACCATCTGGAGGAAGAAGCAAATACTCGGCTGTGTGTTCTTGAAAAGCCGTGAACATGTTTTGTTTCTCCTCTCAAGGAGAGAAATAGTCTCCACTTCTTAACTGCCAACTCAGTCTTTCGTGTTGTTTCTCCGTTGGAAGTCACAAAAGCACAAAGTCCCTTCTTGCCTTACTTGTTCTTTTTACATGACCCGGAAGACCATCTTCGATTGGCTTCTCAAGTAAAGGAACTCGAACTCGAACCCCGGAAGCCTCATGTATTCCTAGAGAGCAGGTATTCTTCCGGAGACTCAGACGTTCCTGTGTGGATGGGTTGTAAAGCTCTGCTTTAACAGCTTTAACTTTCTCAGGCATACATCTCCCCCTGCACGCTCCAAACCCTGGTGGCCCCGGGGCCACAAGAGTATCTCCCCTCTCTGTTAATTCTCTGTGGGTGGCTCTTGAGATAGAGGGGGGGGGGGGGGGAGGCGGGGGAGTGGGGAAGGGAGAAAGCGGGCCTTTGGGGGTCTTTTCAAAAAGAGCTGTTGAGCACTTTGAGGAGCAGGTGCCGTCACTGCATCCTCCCCTTAGGCATGAAAACTACAACATTACCACACAGAAAAACTACAACCCCATAGACACACCTACTGAGGGGTATACATGTGGGAGACCCCCTGGGGGGAGGGGGGGGGGGGTGGGGGGGGGATTCTCAGGCCGTTACCGCTGCTCCTGAACGTTAAAATACAAAATAAAAACGTAGAAATGCAGTAAAAGAGTTTCCTTTTGATTTTTCTTTTCTTCTCACGTTCCCTCTGGTTAGTGGCGTAGAGGTATTTACACTGTGCTGGGGTCAGCCGAACCCCGGGACTTATAAACACATGTCCCCGAGCGCTCCTCATTCACGTCCCTGCACTTTTAATCCCCTTCTGCTGCTGCACTGCTCCCCGTCGGCTTCTCAGGCCTTTTGTAGGGCTTGAAAAATGTCCGCTAAATGCTAGCGCTAAAGGTACTGTCAACGTACAGGGGCTTTGTAAAAGCCCTCGTTATAAATGCCGGGATTGTTGAAGTATACCCCACCGTGAGATCTCAGGAGGGTTTGATTAATAACCGACTGCTGTGTCAACACAACCTCTGACCTTCTCAAGGCGCGCTTCAGAGGGGGGAAGCCTGTTGGGCAGTGAACCTCCGAACCTGCAAGTCTAAGCACAGGTCTACTGTGTGGTAACACATACATACACACACACACGCTCACACACACACACACACACACACACACACACACTCACATGAGCGCACACACATATACACCCACACACACACACACACACGAGCACACACACACGAGCACACATGAGCACACACACACGAACACATGAGCACACACACACGCACTCACATGAGCGCACACACACACACATAACCACACACGCACGCACGCACACACGCACGCATGCGCATACATAACTGAACACACACACAAGCACACACACACACACACACACACACACACATAAACACACTCACATAACCTCATTGACTGATGACACCCGAAAGAGGAAACTGGGGCCTGTGAGAGAGAGCGAGAGATGAGAGGATGTTAAGTTCACTCGGGCCCCGTACAGTGATAAACACAGGAAGTATTCTGGATGTCTTGGCTTTTAACCACAAACAGCTGAAATCCCCCAATCTCCCACACCCCCATTAGGGGGGTTTGGGTGAAGACCATTCTGCTGGGAAAAATAGGGGGTCCGTTGGGACTATATATGTGCTGTCCTAGTTCGTTCTAGTTTGAATTCAACTCTATGTCCTTGGGGGAAAAACTGCTTTGAATCTCTGCAATTGCATCTTACGTCTCCACCTTAAACACATCAAAAAGCAAGTCGCGGTTTGGGAACAAATCCTGGCAAACGTACGAAATGGGACTATTGATTGCATAAGGCCTTAGGGACTGACGACAAGAATGTTCCTTATTGGATTCAAAGGAACCCATATGGCGACCAGTTCATGATGACGGAGCTCACTGATAAATGCAGAGTTGAAAATGATTCACTTCGACATATAACGTTAGGGTCTTTATCTTAAGTGACTCGTGTTTTTCTGTTGAAAATCTAAAACCACACAGCCCTGTCAAACTCTCTTAGGTTGGAGTCAATAATATGTATATATTTTGTATTATGAAAATTATTATTTGTCATGTTTTATTTGACTCAGCTCTGAATAAACGAGTGCTGTTGCTGGCGGTCTGTAATCATCATTGTCGTCGGTTTCTCCTGTGGTGCGTTGGCACCGTCTTGCTCCCTGGGATCGTTGTGTTATGTCTGCTCCGGTTCGCAATGGAAACCACCAGGATGTCTGGAGGACTTTCAGAGGTCCACAGTGCTTGCTCTGCCCGTCTAGAAAAGACTTCTCATGGTCAGCGCTCTAGTTATAATGCAGAATGTAGGCCCACTGTGAAACCCAAGCAGAAAGCACCCTCATTAAACCTACAGTATGCGTTGAACTCAAAGGCTCCCCCCTCCCGTTTACTTCATATAAAGAGGTGTGGGAGGGGGGTATCCCACATCCTTTATTACTGGCAAGAAGCACCCTATGGGTGATGCACCATGGCTAGTCCAACTAGAGACCCAGGGATGATTAGGTGACGATGTTGGTATAGGAGCCAGGTTGGGAATTTTGAAAGAACGATGTGTGTGTGTGTGTGTGTGTGTGTGTGTGTGTGTGTGTGTGTGTGTGTGTGTGTGTGTGTGTGTGTGTGTGTGTGTGTCTGAACCTAACTTAGTCTATCCCTATATTGAAGCCATACATAGAGTCCTGCTCCACTGTTGTTGCTGTTGTTTTGTTGCTGACATCTGAAGACCCACCTCTTCCTAGAATCGTCTCACAAACAGACTTGTGTGGTTGTTTCTGTTTTCTTTTGTACACACTTGGTTGATATACACTATCTCTGTTGAATCCTACTAATTTGATTGCTGATTCCTAAACAGCGACTTTGCACCCTGACCAGTGCTCTTTCCTAGAAACTAGGTTGTGTAGGACCTTCCTAGCTTGTTTGCTTTCGTTGTGCTCGGCCATGCCTTGCCAGTCTCTTTGGATACGAGCGCCGGCTAAATGACTGAATGTAAACATAGAATGCCCAGAGCCACCAGTACCCCCCCCCCCCCCCACACACACACACACACACACACACACACACACACACACACCCACACCCACTCCCAGCCCTCCCAGTCAATGTGTCATTAGTCACGCTGGGGTCCGCATTCAAAACGAGCAAGGCGCTGCACGTTCACTCGCTCAGGCCGCTGTGTCCACGGCAACCACAACAGCTTTTTGTGCCTGGGTGTGCAGGCATGGTAGAAGCATGCAGGCGCGCATGCATGCATGTCCACGAATGCGCCCGTGGCCGTCTCCCATGCTCGAGCTGCAGCTGGTGGACTTCATGCACGACGTCCCCTCCTCCACCCTACAACTTAAACATGTCTCCATACACTAACTGATTGATTGCCCGGAGCCCCCCTTCTACAATTCCCGACCTTCTACGCTGAAGTCACCCCTTTCTTCACAGCTTATAGCACAAAGGAGCTCTATGGTGCACAGATGTATAGCATGTCCAATAGAATGTCATCGACCACGTAGCGCATTTCACTACGCCAACAGCACCTAAGTCGAAAAGTGCTCCAGTGCTGCTAGACTGTAGATCCTTTGCGTCTTATTATTTATTTATTTTTCTTTTAAGAGAAGCAGGCTGTTGAATTTTCTTTTTTTTTTTCTTGCTTTCTCGCAGCGAGACATGATCATCTGGAAACACTTAGTGTGTGATTTAAAGAAAGCTCCCTGCCGGATTTCCCCCAACACACAAGAGCTAGGCTACGGAGGAAAGCTGGAGAATTCAAACCATTAGTAGATGATTGCGTCCCACTACAAACTACAAGTCCTCTCTCGATAGTGTGATAGTATTTTAAGATACTCAGAATAAACACCAGCAGGATCAAATGCTCTGTGTCCGCGGGGTTACCGTTAAGCAGGCTGAAAAGGAACATGAGAACTGTGTACACTGGATTTATTTCCATTCTCAAACCAATGTAACTCGCAGCTACGTTTTACCACACATCTCGCAAACGAATAGCACCGGGCTAGCATTGACCCACTTTACAGTAAAAATGCGTAAAAGATGCCGCGTCTGGATTCAATTACTCCTCCCAGATTTCAAGTACTGTATCGCTGACTTATAAAAAAAAAAGTGAAAATACCACGGGGGTTGTCGATGTGGGTTTATAGCGAGCCGCTTCGTGTTACTTGATATTCGCGCTTTGATCGCAGCAATTGACTTGTACCAAATTAAAGATTAGAAAAAGAAAAAGGGGACAACTTTTGAGGCCAATTCTTTGCTGGCTGGAGGCCTCGCGGAACAGGGCTCCTGTCCCACAGAGCGGAGAACGTCCACTTACAGCACCAACAGAACCCCCACCCAAACCAAACAACCCGCCTCTGGTTTGCAGGTCAGAGGTGTCCAAGCTACAGCTCCCCATCGGCAGCCCTGACCCAGACCTGCAGGAGGGGGTCGGCAGCCGGGCGGGACTCAGGCCCGACGCGGACCCCCAACACGACCGCTGCTCCCCCACCGGCTGGGACGACATGAACCCCGACAAAGGTCCGATTGTGAAAACAAACAGTGTTGTGGTACTGATTAAGACAGTGAATGTGTGGTGGTGGTGGTGATGTTGTTGGAGATGATGATGGTGACAGTGGTGATGGTAATGATGATGATGATGATGACGACGGTACTGATGATGACGATGGTTGTCGTGGCGTCGTCCAGCGGAGGAGCAGATGTTTCGCTCGGTGGAGGGCCAGGCCGCCTCAGATGAGGAGGAGGACAAGTGGACCGGGGAGCAGCAGAAGCAGGTGGACGAGGTCAAGAGGATCCTGAGCCGACTGTCCTGCTGCGAGGAGAGGTACAGTACAACACCTCGACACAAACACCAGAACCTGCACAGAACATGCTTAGAACCTGCTCAGAACCAGCTTAGAACCACTTCAGAACCAGCTCAGAACCTGCTTAGGACCACTTCAGAACCAGTTCAGAACCTACTTAGAACCAGGTCAGAACCATCTCAGAACCAGCTTGGAACCAGCATAGAACCAGCATAGAACCATCTCAGAACCATCTTGAAACAGATTAGAACCAGCTGAGAATCACTTTAGAATGACAACCTATGCATATATTATGACAACCACCCAACAACCAGCTCAGAACCACATAACCAGCTTAGAACCACTTCAGAACCAGCTTAGAATCACATGACAACAAGCTTAGAATCACCTTAGAAATCCTTAGAACCACATGACACCACCTTCATCGCAAACAGTTTTTCCGTCCAAGTTAAGTAGCATCTTAACCATCTGCATGGAGGCTCGCTTCTGGGGATGAATTTGATGCTAGCATGCAATGCTAGCCTATATAGTAGCATGCAGAGGTAATAAGAAGAAAGGGCAAAACAATGTTTGGTGACACCAAGAAGTGAAACAGATGCAGAAGATCCTTTGAGTAGCTGAATGGTTTATCCATTTGTGCTTTATAGTTATTTACAGGGAAGCCAATGGATGCCTTTGTTCGGGTTTCGATGTTAATCCCCAAAAACAGCCAACAAAGTCCTCATGTGGTATGCACTGTTTTGAAGACTGAATCAAGCTTTGCCTGTTTACCTTGCCAGCTTGGTGCACAGTACAAACGGCTCCTCTGACCCCTGACTACTCTGCCTCCACGCGTCTGTCTTGAAGCAGGTGCGACGACCGGGCCTTCAAGAAGCTCATGTCCACGTTCGGCAGCAGCTCGCGAGGGGAGGAGAGCCGCAGCGCCGTGGTGGAGCTCCTGCAGAAGGTGACCAGGCTCAACAAGCAGCTGGAGATAAAGGAGAGCCGGGCGGAGATGGACATGGACCAGGTCTGGTGCATTTAAAGATACATGTCTTCAGGGACAGGACAGTGATAACAGATGGGAAAGAGAGAGGGAATGATGTGTAGCATATGACCGCAGGCTGGCATCAAACCTGTTGGGTGGCCAAGAGGTGTAATGCCTCGTGGTTAGGGTGCTATTGGGATGAGCCAGAGTCGCATTAGGTATGGTACATTTAAAATGAACACCACCCATCCAGCCATTCATCTATCCACCCACCCACCCATAGTCCTAGAGACTGTGATCTGGGATCATTGCAGGGGTTGTGTGCGTTAAACCAGATTAGAGAGGACTGCTAGGAGGGCTGTTATGAAAGTGGTGGGCTTCAAAGATGGAAACCGCAGCGCTTAACAGACACCATGGACCTCCACGACCAGCGACACCCCCCCCCCCCCCCCCCCCCCCGTGTGTGTGTGTGTGTGTGTGTGTGTGTGTGCACGCACGTGCCTGTGGGTAAGGGTGCAGCTGTGTCTCAACTGCGCTGTGACCACAGAAACACTCCCCTCGCCCTGTTCCTCAGAGGGAATTACAACCCCGGGAACCTCATGACTTGAGCTCGTTTGTCACCGCCAGTTTAGAGGCCTTTTTCTTTCTCAGTGTGTTTTTCACAACGCGGGGGAAATGAGACACACGTCCACGGGAGGGCTGTGTGACGTCAGAGTTCCCAGAAATGTTGTGGGATGGGCGCGAGAAGAGGAAGGCTTGACCCAAACAAAGCCCCGTGTGAGGGCCTGCTCTGGTGCAGCCGGGCCGGGTCGGAACCGGCTGGACCTCGGGAGCACAGCATGACATAAGCTCCGCCGCGGTGGAGTTCCCAGAGTGCCCTTTGGCAGGCAGAGCCACTGCGCTGCGGTCAGCAAATTACCGTTAGTGTCGAGACTTGAGACGCACTCACGTTGAGCTGTTTATGTTACACTGATGTTAGGGCTACCACGAGAGCACACGTCCTGGCTGCAGTTAAATGAAAGCACTATGTCACTCTGGACGGTTTTCAAATGGCGGTCCTTAAATGTATTTACATTTACATTACACAAGAGGGGTTGTAACTCCAGCAAGCAGGACATGTTGTCTTGTCCCAGAAGGTTAACCCCAACCTGGATCCCAGGACAAAATGAATGAGATGCTTGGATCGTGTATTGGCCACAGAGGGCTGGACCTCCGGTGTAGAACGTCAAAGTCTTGCAGTAAACTCTTCGGTCAAAGTGCCACAGTGGCTTCAATGAAGAAATATCATGGATTTCACATTTCCGATACTGCTTCGTCAAAAAGCTCCATACTTCTTGTCAATGTCGTTGGGAGAATGGAAATTGCATTTCTGTAGACCGGATTTATACTATCAAACTCCTTTCTCTCAGCCTAGGTGAACCTTGGCTTTCATGCAATGCCCTGAACTGGCTCCTCCTGGCTACGGCAAAAAGAATATCACATATCCAGCCGACCACGCCACCATATGGCCACATGCAACAAACGTGATTGGCTATGAAGTCTGTCTTGAGGTTGTGATTAGCCCAGATCAACGGTCGGTGTCTCTTTTCGTGTGTCCAGTTCCTACACCTCACCCAAGGCTTCCTTGTGTTTTTTCTCCTCCAGATGAAGGACTCCTTGGTGCAGGAGCTGCAGCAGAAGGCGGAGGAGACGGAGCTGCTCCAGGTGGAGCTACAGATGCTGGAGACGGAGCGGGTCCGTCTGTCCCTGGTGGAGGAGAAGCTTCTGGATGTGCTGCAGCTTCTGCAGCACCTCAGGGACCTGGTCAGTCACCGCTCTGAGATCAATCCATCAAGCTTTATTTGTATAGCGCTTCTTGAGTAATGCAGCAATACAGAGTGTGTGACGAAGGAAACAACACGACTAGAACTAGAAGAACTTCCCATGAAAGAAACATCTGAGTGGGATACATTTGTATATTCAAATTGATTTTAGGAATCCAACCAAAAAAGGTTACACAGGACTTGATTAGAAGGACGCTAAACTACAAAAGGTGTTTTAAGATTCTCAAGATTTTGTTATGACCTCGCCTTATGATAGCGCCTTGATGCTATGTAAAAATAAACGCCAAATTCTACTGAGTTACTTCCTTTGACCTTCTGAAACTGACCTGATGTGTTATCTCTGGCCATTAAGACCCGTCATGGAAGCGTCTGTCATGAAAGACTGTCAAATGGAAACCCAGATAGAGAACCTAACACTCTAATAGAGCAGGCCACTCCTTGTTTGCGTGTCTGCATCAATCTATTTTTTTATTCCAAGATGTCCGCCCTCCTCTACATCTCAAGAACTGTCTCTCAGTAAAGTAGTGGGTTTGATTCCGAATGTCTGCAGTCGTCCTGTAGGCATCCTTGGGCAAGACACATAAACCCTACCGGCTCTTTGAATGAATGAATGTCTCTAAAAAAAGATTTGTATAATAATCACCAAGCGCTTTGGATGCAAGTGTCTGCTAAATGAGTAAATAGTAGCTGTCTGTGTGGAGGGTTTAGGGGCTTGTACAACACATGGTTTTAGTCGTCTGTGGTTTTTCTGCTGGGTATTTGGCTCTTATGCTTATTTCACAGCTGTCTTCATTCTGTATTCTTTCAGAACGTGTCCCGGCGGTCGCTGGGGAAGATCTTGCTCAGCACTCTGGAGTCTTGCAGCGACCCACAGCACGGTTAGTGGCGCTGTTAACCAAACTGTAATAAACTGTCACATCGCACACACCCACCCACACACACACACACACCCACACACACACACACACACTCTCTCTCGCCAATAAAAGCAATGCAAAACTTGTAAACCCGTATATCGCAGAACTAATTACGTTGTGCGTCTTAAAAACCACGACAGAATCAGACACGGTTCACGTTCATTGGCCATCAACCATATTACTCCCAGCGTCGTAAAAAATGCGATGGTATTAAAGACAAAAGTTGTTGTGGTAGACGCCTATTTTTAAACGCCACAAGTCGTCACAAGTTGCCACAAGTCGTCACAACTTGGCTGTCTGTGTTCTACTTAAACAGGGAAGGCCCACATTCTGGAGGTGCTGAATGCTTTGTATCACGAGCTGGCGGCCTGTGAGGTCCTCTCCTCCGGCAGCTCTCTGGAGCGCACGCCCAGCCAGCGGTCCCTGGAGGGACTCGTCATCTCCTGCTGAACACTCCCGCCCCCTGCTGGGCCGTCGGCGCTATAGCACTTATGTGCAGATACGACTCCTTTACATACAGCCTACGGCCGTGTCAGAAATCGCTCGTTCACTGTGTAGTGCACTATTTTTAGGTGGCAGCATTTTGTAGTACTGTTCGAAATCTGAGTGTGCATATTTGGTTCGGTGTACAACCGACTATTACACTTTATACCGTGATGCATATATAGTTTTGTCACATTATTAGTGTCCCAATTCCTCCTATTCTCTGCCTTACTTGATTCCTAAGAGGGTACTAAATAGTGTTCCTGTTATGGGGATAAGGCAATAAGTGAACAAGTAAGCGTTTTTAGACACGGCGTATGCTTATATTCTCTTAAGGAAAAGGGACCAAATGGACAATAATAGCAGTAATGGTTGAGGAAGAGTAATTGTAGACAATGTTATATTCTACTAATTCATATGCAACTCGGGCATTGAAGCTCTGAAAAGGGAATTAGCCTAAGGTCATTATTGTAGCTCATCTCTCTCTCGGCGCTAAATTGCAGGTACTTTTAACTTTGCATGTTCCAGCATAGTTTTATTTGCTGAGATTCGCCCCGATAGTATTTGTGTTTTTATATGTGAAAATGGAATAAGCTTAAACATGGATGTAATATTTGTTGTATTGAAATATGGTTATGTGTAGCTTTATAACGGGCCGAGCTAACCAGTATATTTTACAATAATTAAAACCATTAAAGCGTCTGCGTGTCTTAATGCTTGTTACGTTTCTTTTTTATACAAAGGGAAGCAAATAGTTGATAGTAATTCGTTCATTACTTACATTAAGTTGGTTTATTATGTACAGTTAGTCCAATAACATCATACAACATACATCAGCGTACAGCTGGGCTGACGATACGATTAGTAAAAACACGTCTAACGTAGAAATCTAATACAGAAAGTTAAATAAAGAATTGCAGAGTAACAACGTTTCATGGACACAAAAGTATTCACAAGGCCAAGCGGAGAAAGCGTGGTCAAGGCGGAGTCGATGTGGGCGGGCGGAGGACGCACGCAGCTGGAGAACATAACTAATCTAACGAGTGGCGGTCTACAGATTGGCCGCCACCTTCTCCATATCCGCGTTGACCTGCACCACGCGCTTCTCGATCCCCTTGTGCAGCTCATCCAGCGAGGCCAAGATCATGTCGTACAGCACCTGGAGAGAGTCAAGGTGAAGGTGACGACTAGCACTAGATGGATGCCGTCATCATCAGTATATAATGTCAGCCCAGTCAAGAGCAAGCAAGCAAGCAGGCAGTCACCCGATGCAAGGTGTCTCGTCGCAAATGTTAACCGGGCTTTAGAACCACTGACGATAAGATATATCGGCCGATATTCAAAATATAGATATATCGGCCGTTATTCGATATATATATTGTGGTATCGTGGGGGTGGAGCAGCTCCTTGGGGTTTGCTGCTCACCCTCCAGCAATGCTTTGGGCCACAGCAACATGGCATTAAGATCATGAGCTAAAGGAACCAATGAACCGTATGGGGAGGAGCTACCAGCCTTCACACAGAACATGATGTCAAACTGTCAGTGTTGGGCGTGTTTACGTGGATGTGCTCAGTTAAAGCATTTAGAGGTTCAACCACCACAGTAGAGGATTTATAAAGAGGTAATTACATTTATAAACCAACACCATTATGACAACCAAGTTTTCACATCGGCAAACATAAACGCAGATACCAATCTATCTGTGATAGGCTAATGTCGGCCGATAAAATCGGCCAGGCTCTACATAACATACAACAGCGGGTCTTCACAGAACGAGAATTTGGGCTTCAGAGAAAGAGGACCAGCCGTACCTGTGCCTTCGCCGTGCTTTGGCTGCACATGTCCCTCAGGCTCTGCATCTTGGCCCTCAGCTGCATGGTATCTCGTGAGATCTCCTGAATCTGCTCTACCATCTCCTCGCGCTTCTGCTGCACCTGGTCACACTGCCTGTAGAGGGCGACAAAGACACACGCAGTTTGTATGCGTTCTCGTCTGCGGTGGGTACCCTCGGTCGCCCGCTCAGCCAATGAGACGTTTGTATCTAAACCCCCACTTCAACAGTAACAAAAAGAAAAGAAAAACATAGTTACCACAATAACGAATGACAAAAAAAAAGAAAAGATTGCAACCTAAAAAGCAATGATGCAATATAAGTAGTAGCGCAATATAATTAACTATTTATATTGTGCTACTACTACTATTGTATTACTTCTATTGCGCGGCTACTACAACTTCTATTGCATTACTGCTGCCAGGTTGTGCTAATCCTACTGCTATTGCATTACTATTGCACTACCGCACAACATTGGCAGCAGTAATGCAATAGTAGTAGTAGTAGTAGCGCAATAGAAGTAAAACAATAGCAGGAGGAGTAATAGTAGAAATAGTTCATTAAGGATAATGACCCCAGGACGTCCTGTACGTTGAGGTCCGTGCTCTCTTTGTGTTTCTGCCTGCGGATGTTCAGCTTGGCGGCCTTGTCCAGCTTCATGGCCAGGGCCCTCTTCATCTGAACCTCCTCCGTCCCCAGGTTCTTCAGCTGCTTCTTCAGCTTCTCGTTCTGCACACACAGGTCCTGCAGCTGCACACACAAAGGCGTACGCACACACAGGCGTACGCACATGCACACAGGCATACACACACGCACAAACAAAGGCATACGTGTACACACAGGCATACACACGCACAAACAAAGGCATACGTGTACACACAGGCATACACACGCACAAACAAAGGCATACGCGTACACACGCACAAACACACACACACGTCATTAAGAAGCAGGTAGGCGGTAAGGCATCTTGCTCAAGGATAGTTAGGGCATCTTGCTAAAGCCTCAAAGTCCACAGTCTACCTAGTAGGCAAGAAGACTGTGGACCCAGATCCCCAGTCTAGTAACCCCCACTAGACTACCCTCCCTACCCCCCATACTGTACCTCCTCATTGCGCTGCTTGCTGCTGTTGAGCGCGCTCTGCAGGTCCTGCAGCAGGCCGTACATGAGCTGGATCTCGCCCCCGCTCTGTTCCACCCCCTGCACCGTGTTCTGGAGCTCCACCAGCCGCTCGTCTGTGTCCTTCTGTCTCCCACAACCCCACCCAGCGACAGCGTCAGTGCCCTCACCTCACCATGCCACCACTCACACTGACCTGCTGAAAAGGAGCTGACACTTTGGGACTTCTGTTCTTGGTGCTGTATAAATACATCTTACTCAAATACATATTTGACACATGGTATGCATTCGAATGATTCCTGCACTTTTGGGGTTATATCTTCATTGTTGAATGCACTTATAGTAAAACACTTTTGACCAAAGCGTTGAAAATAAAAATGTACACAAATAAAAGACGTTCTTAGTGTGTCCATCGAAAGGTATGAGCTACATATTATTGTTAAATTGTACAATACTTCAGTATGTCCTTGTTACTTCCATACAACCAAAGACGATGCATCCTCACCACACACACACTTTTAAAGACGTAAACATACAAGAATTGCAGGAGAAGAAGAAACAAGACATGAAGCGTATCCACTGGATACAGCTCCTCCCGACTCACGATGGAGGTCTTGATGATGCGCAGGTTCTCCCTCATCTTCTCCATCTGGTTCTTGAGCTCCTCGGGAGACTCCACGATCTGGGATCGGATCCGCACGATGTCCTCCTTCAGGGTGCTGATGTCCACCTTCGTGCGGGCCTGGGGGAGAAGCCAAGTGAAGGTGTAAAGCAGTGCTGAAGGAGGAGGACCCTGCAGCTGGGAGGTCCTGTTGGAAGTTCCCGAGGTGCGTTTCGGTCTCTCATCATGTGATCGTTAGCATTGCCTCACATAGCTATGGGCGCGTCTTCCTGGGCCAGCATAGTTTTATTTGCTGAGATTCACCCCGATAGTATTTGTTTTTATATGTGAAAATGGAATAAGCTTAAACATGGATGTAATATTTGTTGTATTGAAATATGGTTATGTGTAGCTTTATAACGGGCCGAGCTAACCAGTATATTTTACAATAATTAAAACCATTAAAGCGTCTGCGTGTCTTAATGCTTCCATGCAATGGCTCAAAGACGGGACATAATGGTCTACTCACCATGGTTTATGGAACGAGCGACTGTCACAGCGCAACTGTTTGCACTGAGAACCATTCATAAAAAGATAGTCAACCAGTAAACCAGAACGACAAGACTGAATGTAGTCAGGGTACATTAGGAGCCACTACTAACCACTTTCTGAGTCCGCTCAGCTATTTTGGATTTCCATTCTGCGACGGTGTCGTTCATCCCATTCTGGAGCGCAAAGCACAAAGTCACATTGAGTTGAGGTTTAAATACAGACGTCACACTGATGAACGAGGTGGACGGACGCCCGGACGCAGTGTGTTGCGTGTGTCTCTTCTCACCGCTTCCTGGTACTCGTGAGCGATGGAGGACTGGAGCTCCGTGAGGGCGGCTGACAGTTCCCTGGCCTCCGCCTGCTGCTCTGGGGGGATGGTGCTGGTGGAGAAAACACCTTGATGATCCCACCAAACTACTGCTCTCCACGCTCAACACTCATAGGAATAGCTAACAGCTGAACAAACAGTGGATCTAGACGCAAACGGCATTAAATGGCATTTATCGTAGTAAATGTAAAATACAACACAAACTTAATACACAGTCATTCAGGAGATGCTTTTATCAAGTGGCATGCAGTGAATTCAGACACATTATTATAATAAAGTAATTCCATCTCCGCCCACTCAGCCCCACCTCCCGATGGAGGTCTGAAGAACATTCACCATCTTCTGAACTAAGCCGACGAATAGCTCATCTTTTTGGGTCACCTTGACACTTACGTTAGAATGTCAATCTTCCTCTCCGCCTCTTTTATGCCTCTGGTACAAGCTTGGAACTTATCAATGTCAGCTCTCTGTGGAAAACAAGCAACCATAAAAAAAACAATATCCACCTTTTACACACTAACAAAAAAGCCTATCCCAGCTGAGGATAGACTCTGGCAGAGACAGACAGACAGACAGACAGACAGACAGACAGACAGACAGACAGACAGAGGCAGAGAGAGAGCCAGAGACATAGAGAGAGAGCGATAGGCATAGAGGCACAGAGAGAGAGAGGCAGAGACAGAAAGAGAGCGATAGGCATAGAGGCAGAGACAGAGCGAGATTGAGAGCCACACGTTGTACCACTTTAACACTGGGAAAGGTTTGACAAAAACTCACAAATCTGGACACGTGCTCCTGGGACAGCTCCAGCCTCATCTTCCTGAAGTGGAGAAAGTTCATGATCCCACTGAGGACCACCAGTGTCTTCTTGGCCTCTGGTGAAGGACAGAGACAAGGGAAACAGTAAAAATCTGCTCTCCAAACAATCCATTCACATCCAGAGACACCTACTTGTATCCATGCACATCTACAATTAGTTATAGGGATATTTATATTTATTGAGTGGACTTACTTGGTGCCAGCAGGTCATTCAGAGAAAAATCATGGATGAAGCACATGGGCAGGAACTGACGCCTGGTGGAAAACACACACACACACACACACACACACACACACACACACACACACACACACACACACACACACACACACACACACACACACCTGGTTAAGACTCCAATTTCTGTTTTTTTCTTTAGTCATAATTTTGTTTTTAAATATATTACATAATAATATATAATAAGTGCAAAGAAACTCACATGCGCAGGTAAACCCTCATGATTGATGTGGTCACCTCATGAAAGGCCGGATACTGAATATTCTCCATCAGCGGAACCTGTTATAGTGAACGGGAAATACAAAGTTGTATTGATTGATACAAGGAGGGGGTCCAGTCCTTTTTTCAACGTGTATGCTGTATCAGGAAAGACAAACGTACCATGAAGTGACACTCAGGTCTGAAGCGATACAACACTTGCAGTATTCTCATGTATAACCTTTGGATCGACTCGGGCTGGAAGTGGGAGAAACCAGCAGGCTTGTTAACTCATGATATATGACGACTGTAGTGATCAACGCCACTATGCTATTCACACACAGAGGCACACATTTAATAACACATATGTAGTTATACCGCATTTTGCACTCCCCTTGTACTGATTGATCAGTTTTATATTTAAAAGCGGTGTCGTATTTCTATTTACGTGTTTGCTGCACTGTTGAGGACACCTGAAACTCTTTATGTGCACATGATAATAAACTTGAATAATGGAACGCCACTACTCGATTCAGTGTAAACTGATCTTACATTGTTAACTGGTTGATCTAAAGGAAAGAGTTTAGCGAGTAGAGCGAACCTTCGGAGAAGGCGTCAGGTCAGCCTTAGTGAAATGTTTCGCCTCTTGCGCCGTTAGGACCTCGGTCCGGTAGAAATTGACGATTGCATCTGCCTTGTAAACGGGAAAGGTGTTGTCTGTCATTTCTGCTGCTGGCGTTTCAAAAACCCATCAACTAATACCAGATGCGTAACTATACAAGTCAGACAGAGACACCAGTACAAATATTTTGAACGACAACAAAATTGGCGCCCAAAAATGACTTCCGTGTTGTGGTTGATCAGCCCATCGGATTGGATGATTTGTCTTCTTCTGTGGTTGAAACGGGTAGTGGAGTAACAACTAGCACCTCCATAAACGTGGATGACTCTTGACGGCATTCGCGTTTTTGGCTCTTTCAGTTTGATTACAAACATGGATAAGCGTATATACAATGAATGTTTCAGTTATACATTTAATAACTATGACGTTTCTTTTTATTTATCAGTAAAAAACAATATTCATATGAAAAGTTGAGTGGCGTCGTAGTTCATTCTGAAGCACACGGTGGCGCTATCAATCACAAAATATTTTCTAATGCACAGCAAAAGAAGTAGACGAATCACATGACATAACAGGGAAGTCACTGAATTCTGTTGAAATTTCTAACCACTGGTTCTAAACAGTGTTTTTATTCCTGTCACCTCACCAGCGAGGAGTAACTGTGCGGATTAAATTTTTTAATGCATGCCATTATATAGCTGGGTTATATACTGTCAAATCGATTGAAAGTCGTACGGATCAATGCGTTGAATCGATCACTTGATGGTAGTTCATGTTTTGTATTTTTGACAATGGCGGTCAGCTGGGTCGAGAGGATCGCCTCGTTTCTCCGCAGTCCTTCCCAGTTTCTCTCCTCCACCACGGCGGAGGTATTCTTGGTGGAACTGCTTCGGGAGCAACGAGATGACCGGGTCACCTACGATGTGAAGGTAAATATTACAGCTGCAGATCTTTGGTGAACCTGACAACTCTTAGATGATCTTTAATTTACTACGATGTACGTCCAGTACATACAAATAATTATATTCGTAAAAAACAAACAAAAAACAAACATTCTTATATTGTTAAGAATATGCTGCTTTATGTGAAAACACTAAATCAATCAACAATGTTTTTATTCAATGTTTTTAATTGTCTTCTCCCGACGTAGCTCATTATGCTGTCCCCGCTATGCGAGCATCCGATGCTGCTGTGCCCATCCGCCTGCGTGGGAGAAGAAACCTCCCTGGAGCTCATGTCCGTGTTCTCCCACTGTCCTGCCAAGCACGCAGAGTTTCGCTGTCAGCTCCTCCTCACCCTCACCACAGTGCTGGTCAGCACCTGCTGCGTCAGCACACACTCGCACGCCTCCCGGGACTTCCTTGAACTCCTCCTTCAGCTGGTCCAGGACACGTCCTATGACCCTCACGGGGACGTGCCGTCAGCGCTGCGCTCCACACGAGCTGCCGCCTGCGAGTGTCTGCGCGAGCTGGAGGCCTGCAGCCCCGGCCTTCTCTCCCCGCACCTGGAGCTTTTGAACGGGCTGAGGCAGCAGGAAAACCCCAGGCACCACCAGGCCCTGAGTGGACTGTATGCTGTGGTGCTGAGGAACGGCGTACATCTGCTTGCCCGGCAGACGGGGGCAGGACCGGAGAGCCTGAAGGCACTGCTGGGAGGGAACGCGGTGGTGGCGTGGGACGCGGAACCCGACTCGGCCGCGCTGATAAACAGAGACGCTCCGCTGCCCTCGGTGCTGGTACCGGTGGGGGCGGCGCCCACGCTCCAGACTGGACCCGAGTGTAAAGAACTGCGCTCTGTTCTCTCCTCCCTCCTGGAAGAATCCTACCTGCTCACGCCTCTGTCCCAAGCCGCGCTGCTTCACGCGCTGATAGAGATCGTTGCCATGGTTTCCGGTGTCTCCCCGGCGATATTCAAGGCACAGCTCTGCGACTCCTGGGCACGAGCAAGGTACCCTGACTCAAAAAAGCCCCAATTTTATTTGATTATCCGTTACTTGCCATTTCATGTTGACCCTGTAGTGATATCACAAGTGGGAGTGTTCACCCAGATGAAGGATAGATGGATCAGCCTGCCTGCCCACCCAGTGCACTCTACCAACTGGTAGGCTGACAAACCAGTCAATCGATCATATGTCTGGGGCTACAGTCTCACTTATCAGGTTACTAAAGGATCGATTTTGAAAAGGCTAGTAATGGCTAGTTAACATCACACCTGGTGGTAAAATAGTGGCCCTTCAACTAATTGAATACTTTATTTTCATTGAGCCAAATGTACAAATGGTAGATTTTGTAATGTGTGCAAGTTCAAAGCAAGCTCTCTCATCTCTACGGTCTCGTTGTGCAGGTTTGCCTGTTCCACGCCACTCTGCTGATGAAGGCGGCCTTCACCGACAGCCTGTTTAGCGCGGAGGACGAGGCCTTCGTCCTGAAGCGGCTGGTGGCTCTCTGCCAGCACCCCCTGATGAGCACGGCCGCCAAGCTCTTCTACACCGACTGCCTCCTCCACTTCCCCGAGAACCGGCCCATAGGGGGCGCCGACGGCGAGGAGGCCCTGCCCGTGCTGCTCACGCCCAGGCTGGCCGCGGCCCTGGTGCCCACCGTGTTCAACGACCCGGCCACCATGCTGGCCCGCCTCAACGTGGCCGCGCTCGTCTACCTGGAGGAGGAGGAGCACGGGAAGGAAGAGGACGTGAGAGGGGGAGCTGGCGGGGGGCCGACGTACCTCTGGGACCACCTCAAGCTCCTGCTGCACGTCGCGGAGCAGGGGGGCGACCGGGGGGGCGTGGTGACCTTCTTCAGGGTGGCCTTCCTCTTCCTGTGCCACTTCAGCCACGTGGAGCGCTACGCCGCAGACCTGCGGCGCCGGCTGTGTGGGCTCTACCTCCGTCACACCCGGCTGGCGCCGCACATCCTCAACCTGGCCGACCGCGCCCAGGACGGGCCCGTGGAGCCGGGCTGGGCCGTGGCTCTGCTCCGGTCCCTGCAGGGCGCGGTCGTCACGGCAGGGGCCTCTCTGAGCGGTGTCTCCCTGCCGGACCTCCACTGGCACTTGCGGGTGCTGGCGCGTGTGGCGGAGGAAGGGCAGATCAGCCAGGGCAGCACCGTCGACTTCCTGTTCGCCGTCACCTCCTCCGCGTCCACCGCGTCCCGGAACGGTGACTGGCGTCTGGGGAGCGACGCGCTGGCGGTGTGTCGCCACCTCCTGGCTCACCCGGGCCTGGACGCCCTCCTCTGCCCGCTGGCGGACGTCCTGCAGCACATGGCCTGTCACCACGGCGACACGGACATCCAAGACCACGCGCGCCTCTACTACACGCTGCTCACCACGCTGTCCCAGGAGAAGCTGGGCGGCGTGCTGTCCGGCGGCGCCACCAAGGAGGGCCGGCAGGACAAGAAGCGCTCGCTGACCTCCATCGTGGCGGAGAGCCAGGACCTGACCAGCGCTCTGACCGTCCACAAGGCCCGCACGCCCGTCTTCCAGCTGGTCGCGCAGGACCGCCTGGGTGGCTTGTCCGGGTCGACCGGCACACGGGAAGACGACTCCGCAGGGACCGGCCCGGGAGTGCCAGACGCGGACGTCCTGTCGTCCTACCGATCGCAGCTCCACGGCTCCAGCACCGCCTCTGAAATCTCCCTGTCCTACGAGCTGAGGTACCTGGACGCGAGCGGCCCCGGCTTCGACCAGCTCTTCAGCATCCGCCTGCACTTCGAGCCCAGCGACGGGCGCTACGCCGAGCTGTCCGACGTCTGCGTTCCCCGTCTGTTCCGAGAGCGGCCCACGCCTCCCTCGTCGCCGCCGCCAACGGTGACGCTCACCCTCAGCCCCCGGGCGCCCTACCCGGGGACACTCCGCTGCAGCGCCGTCTTCACCACGCAGGACGAGCTCACCTGGCACTCGGCCCTGCCGGACGTCCACGTGGCGTTCCGCCAGCTGTTCAAGCCCCTCCCCGTCCCCGCGTCCTGGGGTCCCGCCGTCCAGCTGAGGGCGTTCGAGCAGCTCTGGGACGAGTTCTGCTCCAGCGAGGAGCGCGGCGGGGGGGAGGACCCGTCACCGGACCGCGCCAGCAGTCTGTTCTGCAGCCAGCTGGGAGAGGCGGCGCTAGAGGCCCTGGTGGAGAAGCACTTTGCCCCGTACCGCGTAGCGGATCCTTGTGATGAGGTGGGACACAAGGTGCTGCTCTTCCTCCCGCCGCGCTCCCACATGCTACTGAAGATCTCCCCGCAGGAGGACGCGGTGCAGTTCAACATGGCCACCGATAACTGGAGGCTTCTGCCCCACGTGAACGACTTCCTGCGGACGGTCACCGGCTGGGAGACACAGAACGGCGTTGACAGTTGACGGTGTACGCAACAGGAACGCTTCATGTGCTTTTAATGATACCGAATACTTTTAACTTGATCGCTTTGTGACCTTTACCATTTCATTTAAAACAAGGATGATTTACAAACAACCGACTGCACTTTGATCAACTCAATAAAAGTGCGATATAAAATGCCGTGAAATGTATTTGTTAAATGAAGAAGAAAGTAATGTTGATTAAGACACTTTTTTTTTTAAATACTGGATAGTTTATTGTGCAACCTAATACATTGTGACTTCATTATTGACCTAGTCGCCACGACACATTTCCAATGACCATATTTAAGTCTCCTTTCACCAGCACTCATTAAGAGTAAGTAAGTTGTTGACTTGGAGCAAAATGTCTCACTGATCCAATGAAGAGCTTTTCAGAAGTGTTAATTCTCTTAACCTGACCGTCGAAGAAAACAAAAGGTTTGCCGTTGTGTGAGATGAATATTAATAAACATAGGTATAACTTTCAAATGATGGTATGATTTTGGCAGTGATTCAAACAGACCGATCCTTACTACAATGCTACGTGCACGAGAGACTTTGACACCCAAAGCTGCCGTCACAGTCCAGACCCCAGATCTAGGAATCATCCAGTTCTTTCGGCCATGTTGTCACTTTCCGATGCCCTCAAAGTTGGGCTCTATGCACGGAGGCAGGACGGTCTGCTTGCTGATCAGCTTGTCCATGATGGCGAGCTCTGCGTCCTTCTTCTCCACCTGGTCCAGAGGAGTCCACGACATGTCGTGCTGGAGCTTATAGCCGGCGATGAACTGATGAGGGCAGCTAGCGCCCCATTCCTTGGGGGAGAGAAGAGGGGAAAAACTGGTTTTTAGTATAGCCTGCGTCCTATGTTTCAGAGAGTAAATCATGCAGAACAGAAAACACAGTGACCTTGTAACCTCCTGACTGTTTGTATGCGTTGATTGTCAGCCTAACTCGTAAGTCACTGGGTAAAAGGTATCTACTAAATGTAAATGCCTGTTTTAGACTACGAGTTTCCTATGGGCGCTAATGTAAAACCCTTTTTACTTACTGTGTTTAAGCTGACATTCTTAGCATTTTTACACAAACACAACCCCCACCCACACGTTTTTGGTCTTCATTATTGACTTACTCCAAGGTCAAACAGCTAGACTTTATCCCCGACGCTCTAAACATAACATATTGCACACACACGTGTCCCTGTAGCATGTTTGTGTAACATGTAATGTTACCCAGTTGCTAATGTTTTGTAACAGCAACAGGGGCAAGACGATCTAGTAGTCAGTGTGTCTCCAAGCCGAAAGGTTGTGGATTCGAACACTAATGTCTGCAGACTACCTGTAGGCAACCTTGAGTTAGAGGCCTCAGCCTTAATGACACACATCTTCACTGCTGCTTTGGAGCAAAATGTCAGCAAAAATGACTCAATAGCAACCATAGGATGCACATATTTCACACATTTCCCTGTTCATGTAAAACGTGTTAAGTTGACCTGTATAGCCCTTCATGATTGACAGATTAAGGGATAGACATGGATAGTTCCATTTCCTGGCACATTTTGACCTGGCTTCGCCATTTGCAGGCTGGTTTTAATACATGCAGTTCAGGTTGCTGAGCAGGCCGACCTGAGGGGATATGATGGAGAAGTACTTCTGTCCGGACGGTCGCTGGTAGAGGTAGTAGAGGTTTCCAGGCTTTTTTACAATGTTGCAAGCTGCGTGGTGGAGGTCCGCATCCTTTTTGGCGTCTTCCAAAACCTTCCCAATAAAAGCGGACACAAGAAACAAAACACTGTAATGCACAACATTAATTTATCATCCATTATTAATTATATCATGGTTTTTGTTCTATGGAGAGGAGGGTGATCTCTGGATGGAGAACATCTAAAGTTCAAACAACCACGCATTCTGGCACCAAAAGCTTTGATAATACCTGTACAGCCTGAGTATTCAAATTCAAGCTACATTAGTATCAATGACTAGGCTTCCTATCTACAGTGGTCGAGATGGTTCGGTTTAGTGACAGACACTTGAGCACTTCCGTAGGTTCGGTTCTTTCCCTACAGTCACTTAATACCAGTGACTGTCGGGAACCACCTGTGGACTCCTCCTCCCAGCAGTGCGATTCAGCACCCCCAGAACCCCTACCTTCCTGGCCTGCTCCTGGAGGTATCGGATCTGGTCCGCGATGACGGTCAACCTGTTGCAAGCATTGGCTTTGATGAAATCATCTCCCTTCAAAAGCAAACAGAAAGAGCCATGGTATGACTAGATTGATACCCAAGAACGAATGGAGCCTTTAATAAATCTTAAAAAGTGTTAAATTGGCAGCAAGTCACCAAATTGACGACACCAATGCAATCAAGTGTGCCGTCATTAGCAAACACTAGGGTCTTTTCAGCAGCAGTTCATTTTGCTCTGCGTCTTTTTCGGCGTGGTTACATAATTATATAAATATGCTATTATTTCAGATTTCATCCCTTCATACTCGATATGGGATTGGTCATAAGCTTTTTGACGCAAGGCCAGAAATCCGAGAAATGCATAATAATGTGAGTTGCCTATGTGAATTAAAGTAGCTATACAGGTTCCACTGTATAATCATTCCATGTTGTATGTGATAGTAGCCATTCTGGTTTCATACGCAAATAGATTATCCATGTTTTTATGCAATACCATTATATATTACTATTCAATATAGCTGCATACATGTTCATTCCTTGAGATAATTGTTTAACACTAGGCTAATATTACACAAGTGATAATGTTATTAGATTGAGTACGGATGAGTATAAACTTGTCCTCAAATAGACTAAAGTAAAATGTTTCAATGACCATTTAGATTTTTTTTTATGAGGTTGAAGACTCGATCGAGAGATTGGAGAGTTCATTTTTAGTTTCTACAATCACTCTGCCGTAATTACGCGGATAAAAGCGCAGGGAAGAATTGACGGCCGGTGAAACGACCAACTGATTGCGAACGGCATCTCATTAAACAAATATGTACTTTTTGAACTTGTGCCGCCAGCGACACTAGGTCCGTCGGGTCTCCGAGTCGGTTCGTCTGGTATGCGCTGACCAGCTCCAAGCCACTGGGGGCGCTGCTGCTCTCCACTAAAGACACTGCAAAACAAGTTAGAGCCACAATCATCGATTACAACAATGGCCTTTTAAAACCTGTTTTACACTCAAGTCACAGCAGAAAATAAAAGCTACAGCGCTAACAATCGCATATTAACTGCATTGGTGGAGGAGGGTTACCCAGTCTAAACGGTGATATGCAATAGAAAGTGGGTTATGGGGATGGGGATGGGGGGGGGGGGGGGGGGGGGGGGGTAGTAACTCAATGCACACAGACGTAAATAGGAGGGACCTGAAGTTAGGTAACTTTGGATGTGCAGCCCAATGCGCTGTTGATCAGGAAGGACACATGACAATCAACATGTACCGATTATACTGCTGAAAGAGCACCGCATCGCAGTTTGTGTGCTGAGGCTGTCTTCTGTCACTCAAAAGGAAATTAGTTTGTTTAATCGCAATAAGATGCCGCAAATGACATGCCCCCGTTCAAATAGTATGTGACCGTATCCCGTTTAGCCCTCCGAGGCAAGTTACACAACCGCATACGTCTGCCCAAATTATTCCGCGTGTTAAACGTTTAGCATTGTTCATTTCGACTCAAACAAAAGCCTGACTGTAGATACTCCTCCTTGTCCCGTGCGTTTAGGCTGAATCCTAGCAGGAAAGTATTGAACAAGTCACCTACGCTATTGCATCGAGCACACGGTTCATTCTTGTCTTACCTGTAGTCGTTTTGTCAGGCTGATTCGGGAGACTGACCGTCCTGTCCATTTTATTTGTTGTATTTTGTAGAATTATTACACTAGATTAAAAACACAAATCCGTCAGCCGACCACCGATTGACCGAGTTAAAGCCAGTTCGTTGTGCAACACCAAGCCGGGGCAGGAGCCTTGTACTGAAAAGGCACGAGCATGTCAAGAGACGCAGCCCCTGAAATGACGCATCGCTTTCTGATTGGACCAGATAGTCCAATGTTTACGTAAAGAATGAACGCAAACAGCAGGAGGATGAAACAGATTATCTATGCCAAAGCAATTCAAACCTTGAAACCTCTCGGTGATTAATAACCAATTATTCTGCAATACCAACCCATTTTCACCCATGGCGCATATTAATTAATAATCGAAAACTGCAAGGAAACACCCTTTTCAAGACATTTCATTACCTATTGTGTACAGTTTATGAGCTACGCTAAAAGCCTGTTCCTAGTGATAATATTTAATTATTATTATTTAAATGATTTACTATACAAATAGCTTTCTCATCAAATAGCTCCTGGTATCTACGCAATTAATAAGTGTAGGCCTATAAAAGGGCTTTATGTTTATGTTAAGGCAAAATACTCTGTGATAATTAAATTATATACAACTGGAATAAAACAGGGAGGATAAGGGCATTATAAGGTATAAATAGTATACAAAACCTTGATACAACAAGTATTTTCACTTACAGCCCAATTCATCTTTATAAGAAATTGTCATTTTGCATTAACAATGTCCTACATACTATTATATTGACCATGTTGAATAATAAAATGGCTACGCACGAAGGTCCATGTAAAAAGTATATTCAGGAACTTCAACTGCTTATTATACATCTAATACAAAAAAAGAAGAAAATAATATATAATCAACATTAACAACAAGGATTTAATGACTAACATTAATTTATGTAGTTCACTCCCGATTCCATACACAAGAGGGCACTGTTGCCTTTTGATTTGGCTACTACAGCATCGCCACAGCAACGTGACGTTGACTACTTCTCAATCTTCTCAATTCTGCTCGGTTTTCATTCGTCGTCTGCTCAGTAAAAAAACGCTTCCGGATAATCAACTTCAATGTTTAATAAATAACAATATCAATATTTATGTCAGATCATGAAAATATATGTTAATCCCGGACATATTACAAAATAAAATTGTTGTAAAATACTTTTCAGCTTACTCAGTGGCAGCAAGTGGGAATCATAGGACAACACCGGACAGACGATGCGGGCCTCTAGTGGTAAGTATGCGCCCTTTCATCCCCCCAAAACAAGTCAAATGTTAAAAATAGTCGACAGTATAGGTCAGATGTGAAATATTAAATAGATCCCTTTGTGCTGAGAATGAGGTGAAGGCTTTGGGTCGGTTTCATAGAAACGGAACGGACACAACCACGTTTAGTGTGTTTAACAGTTTGTGTGTGTGTGTGTGTGTGTGTGTGTGTGTGTGTGTGTGTGTGTGTGTGTGCCGTGAAATGTTTTTTCAGCTTCACTCTGAAGTGGCGCGCACGAGCCGTCACGACTGCGACCACGACTTGCGGCTGACCACGCACTCGCACGCCACGTTGATGCGTATGTGTCTCCACGCCACCAGGTTCCGGTACGTGGTCAGCGCCCGCACGAACGTGTGCGAGTTGGTGCAGTAGGAGTTCCAATGGCGGGCGTCGATTCCCAGGCAGCTGGACACTCCCGTGCCCCCTCCTCCTCCTCCTCCTCCTCCTCCTCCTCCTCCTCCTCCTCCTCTTCCTCCGCCCCCGCTCCCGAGGCAGGACGTCTCGAAGAAGTACTGCTTCTTGTTGACGCTGTTGACGTTGACGTTGGGCAGCACCGTGACCTCGTGACCCGAGATGTCGGTGGCCCGGGTCTTGTTCACCACCCACACGCTGATGCTGTCGCACACCGAGAACACCCCGCGGTGCTGCCCCGCCCCCCCCGCCGACGCCCCCGCCACGCGCCGAGTCCTGCCCCCGGGGGAGTGCGCGGGAGGCCCCGCCCCGGCGCCCACGCCGGGCGGGGCGGAGTCCGGGGGGTGGGCGCTGAAGAGAACGCGCGGCGAGCGGAAGCGCCGCTTGGTGAAGAGCTTGGCGTCCACGATGGGCACGGCGCCGGCGGAGGAGGAGGAGGAGGAGGAGGAGGAGGTCCTTATACGGTGGTCCGGGCAGGAGGACCCCCCCGCGGGGATGGCCTGAAGGGAGGTGATGAAGAGGAGCCAGGCCAGCATCGACGACCTCATGGGAGAAACACCTGGTGGGGAAACATGGAGGACAACAGCGGGTCACAGCGTCAGACCTCCTGGCGGGAGGGCCTCAGGGATAGGGCGGTGCGGCCGACGGTCAGGGTGCGACTCCCAGTCCTCTGATCGCTCTACCTGTGGACTGTGTTTACCAAGATGCCCTAAAGGCCTCGGATAAAGGCGTCTGCTGAATGACTAAGTTAGTCAGTAATCGGAAGATAACTTGATAGTCTATCTGCAAATGCATTGTTTGCCGTAACGGCCCACACGTTGCTTTTACCACGACCTACGAGACCCATATGTTCTGTCGACCTTGGCGGGCCTTTGTAAACAAACCAAAACACATGGATCATGGAACCACAAGAGTTCAGCAGACTAGGAATTATGTAATTACAGAGGATCGAGGATCCGGCACAAGTACAGCCTCGGATTTGAGTAGCGCTTGCTAGAAGGCACATGGGCGCATAGCACCGACCATACTACACAGTGCTATTGTACCTACTATATCGTGTATCCACGGGAACTGCCGCCCTGGGGCCAACCTCTACGCAGCGTGTTTATAGGAGACAGGTTCCTGGAGTGCTGCCATCTTGGCCCCTGGGCCCGGGGGCCCCAGTAACTGTTGAGGGCTGATTTTCTCTGGTTTATCTCCCCTCAGGCCCTGTGATGAGAGAGAGAGGGATAGAGAGAGAGAGAGAGAGAGAGAGAGAGAGAGAGAGAGAGAGAGAGAGAGAGAGAGAGAGACAGAGAGACAGAGAGACAGAGAGAGAGAGAGACACAGAGAGAGAGAGAAGGAGAGAGAGAGAGAGAGGGAGACATAAATAGAGAGGTGGAGAGAGAGGGAGAGAGGTGGAGAGAGAGAGAGAGAGAGAGAGAGAGAGAGAGAGAGAGAGAGAGAGAGAGAGAGAGAGAGAGAGAGAGAGAGACAGGTGGAGAGGGAGAGAGATGGGTGGAGAGAGAGAGAGAGAGAGAGACAGGTGGAGAGGGAGAGAGATGGGTGGAGAGAGAGAGAGAGAGACAGGTGGAGAGAGAGAGGTGGAGAGAGAGAGAGACAGGTGGAGAGAGAGAGAGGGAGAGAGATGGGTGGAGAGAGAGAGACAGGAGAAAAGAGAACACTTGTAAACCTGCTGTAAATATTTAGAAGGGATTTTTGGTAAATGAGGTGACAGCGTTAATGTGTTTATTTCTGCACGCGGACACGAGCTAGACATTGTGAACATAGCCAGACGCAACGTGGAACGCGTGTGATGGTAAGCATGGTTAGGTCTTTGGATCCGCCTTAGACAGACCGGAATCGTCTGTCCTTCCAGTCGTTCTGTCTGCCACCCCAGAGGACAGGTATACAACGAGTGATTTATAAAGTTTACCAGTCAGCGTATCGTAAACCAGATCACACACACTGCGTTAGGACTGTGGATTCTCACCCTCTTTCACGCAAGGACGCAGAAACACACACACACACATGCATACTCGCACACATGCACACACTCACACACACACACTCAGACACACACACTCAGACCAACAAGGCACGCGTAACACAAACACACACACACACACACATGCATACTCACACATACACCTACACTCACATACACAAACAGACAAACAAGGCACGCATATACACACACACACACGCACACACAAACAGACACACAAAAGGCAAGCACACATACCGCACACACATACACACACAGAATGCATGCACAGGCAAGCACATACACACACACACACACACACACACACATATACACACAAAGTGACAAAGAGACAGTGTGACATTTTTCTCAAGGGTTACACTATACTCTACTACACTATACATTCACAATACTACAAAACGCACATTTTCCCCCCATTTGGTTTCTCGGTGGATTCCCACCCAGGTACCCCGTGAGGCAGGTAAGAACCCCTGGTCCGCATGGGTAGACCTGACTCATCAACCCTACTCAGAGACACGGTCTGATGGCCCTGAATAGACAGACCATCCAGGACCCCTGCCGGAGTGGGGGGGGGGGGGGGGGGGGGTCTCCTCCCACCCGATGGCCTCCTGCGCTGAGTGACAGGAGGAGGACACCCAGGGATACACACTATTCCCCCCCCCCCAGCCCAGCCACAGCCTGGTTGCAGTGGCCCCCCAGTTCACCAGCCCAGTAAGCCAATCTGTGCGGGTCGGACCCTCGGTGAAAGAGAGAGAAGGTGGGTGGGGGGTTACTCTATATCATAGCGGCACCATGGTGGGGGGCCTTAGAATGACATGTTCCTCCTCTTCGCTCCTATCCTTGGGCATTCGTGCAAAACTGCTCACGGGGGATGAAACAGAGCTTTGTACTCCATCAAACCCCCCCCCCCCCCCCCCCACACACACACACACCTTGGGTACTTATAGGCTCCCCAGGAATGAAAACTATGTAGGACTTGAGGGATTTACTGTAGTGGACTGTCAATGGCCTGTCACTGAGATATGATGAGGTTTGATCATCTGGGCTGCCAACCCTATAGCCCGTGGTGTCATTCTAGTAGGGCTCTGTTTCTGTACATAAGCTGCTAATTACCAGTACCTGTGTGTACCCCCCATGGCCCCTACCCAGCGGGAACACACTGACGTATCTACAGAACCAGGATCGGTTGTGGAGTTTGGCTGGATCTCGTTATGCTGGTGAAGGAGAAGGATCTGCGGGTGATGTAGGGGTTGTGAGGGTCAGATGAAACCACAGGCCACAGCCCACCCCTGCATGCTGGTATTCGCCAGAAATGCAGTGTGTGGAGTTTGAAGTCATAGCAGCCATGTGGGTGATGTACTATGGAGCCCAGGGGCAAGCTGTATATGCCGGAATTTGAAATAAGGAAAGAAAAGACTGCTGTTGGGGTGGAGGTCTATGCGTAACCTAGATAACCAAGATAGAATACATGGATGGAGTATATTTGTAGATGTGGCTTGTGGTTTCAAAGAGCAAAAGGTCCGATTCGTTTGGAGGTCTTGTGCAATGTGGACGTCTGCGTGCATACAATCCTATCCTGACGGCAGCAGGTGATGGTAATAACATTTTGTCAAGCCATTGACAATCGTGGCCAATTTACTTTGGCTTCCCCAGCTCGTCAGAATAATATGAAGTGACGGTTTGATTACTGGATGTGTGCCTTGGACTGTCGAGGACTCTGGTCCTCTAGAATAACTAACTGTGGAGGACTCCTCTAGAATAACTAACTGTGGAGGACTCCTCTAGAATAACTAACTGTATGGAGGACTCTGGTCCTCTAGAATAACTAACTGTATGGAGGACTCCCTTAGAATAGGACTCTGGACCTCTAGAATAACTGTATGGAGGACTCTGGTCCTCTAGAATAGCTAACTGTACAGAGGACTCTGGACCTCTAGAATAACTGTATGGAGGACTCTGGTCCTCTAGAATAGCTAACTGTATGGAGGACTGTACGGATCTAGAATAACTGTATGGAGGACTGTATGGATCTAGAATAACTGTATGGAGGACTGTATGGATCTAGAATAACTGTATGGAGGACTGTATGGATCTAGAATAACTGTATGGAGGACTGTATGGATCTAGAATAACTGTATGGAGGACTCTGGTCTACAGGAAAGGTGACTGGCAGTTCATTCTCCTGCCTCGCCTCTCCTGTCGGATCTGTTCCAGAGAATACACGTCCCTAGTTTCTGCTACTGCTTGTTTTGGCATTTCTTTGACAGAGAACACACAGACACACACAGAGACCCACCACACGTACATACACAAAAACAAACGCAAACACATACACAGACACACACACATACACACATTGTGAGGCATGTGGGTTTGTGTATGTTTCATTGACAGAGACCACACCTACACACCACGTACACACACACACACAAACACACACACAAACACACACACACACACACTTAAACAAATGGACACTCACCTACGATGAGTGCAGACACGCAGTCATTGTACTAATCTATTGCTTTTTCAATATTAAGAATCTTGATAATAGTAGTACACATTACAACAATAAAGCCTTATCTTTTTTGACACACTCTTGTCAATCATCTTCTAGACGGATGTATACAGTAATTCAACAAAATAAACATACAAATAACATCAACAATGAAAACAATACTCATAATAACCCGTCTTGTATCATCATGATGTTGTTGATGCCCTGCCAAAAACCTTTGAACAGGCTTAGCTTGTCAGCTAATACCTTGAAGTGAAATGCTACGCGCTAATCCTTGGTGCCTGGCTATCAGCTCCAGGAGGTGCTAAAGCTAATCCGGAGTGGTTGGCAAAAAGGCATTAAACAGAAACGATGACATGTTGACGGGAGTTTGCTTCCCCCTTTTCTTACAGTTAACTAGAATTTTGTTACGTTTGTATAAATTGCTGTCCAATTATATGCTCTGCGCTTGACTTTAACATATACAAATATAAGACCCCACATCAAATATAAGAATTGGAGTAATCAACGCTCAACTAAACAGTCGGAACTGGTGACTCAATAAATGTCTTGTGAATGTGTAAGTTTCGATTACACGTTCACTTTCATTGAGTTAAATTTGATGTTCGTCAGTTATTCTTTTATGGCATTCTTTTCTGTGGCCCAACACGATTATTCGAAGCAGTTGTGAGTATGAGCAGCTCTTATTGCTAATTGTTTGGAAGCACACCCATGATTAAGTACGCTGTTGTGGAAGGCACCCTGGATACCGCCAACACAGTGGCACCGTATGAAAAAATAAAAAACACAGGACGTTTACTGTAATGGCAGCACTTGAGAATAACCTCTTCCATGAGAACGGTGTGTATCATATGCGAGTTCAAAACCGGATTCACTTTGTTCAAGGGCACTGAGGCATACATTTCTAAGGTCTGCGTTGATCATGCGCGCGTGCCCTCGCTTGTCTCGGAGACGAAGGGGAATTGAAAAATCCTCGTTGTGCGATTTGGCCTCTAGTCAAACGGAGCAGTTTAAAACGGATAATCGCGTGCTATTCAAGCACAAAATTTCCCTTTTTCCTGACAGCCGTCCTGTTGCATCTCGTTGAGGTAATTTTCGGTGTGTCTGTTATCACACAACTATGCGGAAAGATCTTTTGAAAGAAAGAGACGGCGGGCTTCATGATCGCGGCCCTGAGACGCAACCAGCGAGCGGGTGCCAGCCGTCGGTGTGTGGAAGAGTGTCTGGGGGAAGGGAGAGCCAGTGGCCAGACCGGGGTGAAAACCCCCGGCCGAGCTGGCCCAGACCGTAGTGCGCACCAGGGAGTCCCGTATCGTCTGCGGCGGAACCCCCGGGTCTCCAGAACCAACCGGGTCTTCACTGTGAAACGCCCCGGGATCCCAAACCTCTCACCCCGGGATCCCAAACATCTCACCCCGGGATCCCAAACATCTCACCCCGGGATCCCAAACATCTCACCCCGGGATCCCAAACATCTCACCCCTGGATCCCAAACATCTCACCCCGGGATCCCAAACATCTCACCCCGGGATCCCAAACATCTCACCCCGGGATCCCAAACATCTCACCCCGGGCATTCGCTTGACGGACGATTGACCGGATTGGGTTTTATGGGCGGTTGTTTGGGATGGGTTTGGATTTGGGGGTTGGCACCCCGGCTCTTTCTAGGAATGGCTCTAGGTTTTACGTGTTGTCCAGGAAATCATGTGGTTTTATTAAGATTAGATCAAGCAAATAATATTCTTTACTAGACCAAGTTACCAACGCAACACATCAACTTAAATAAACAATAAGCAAAAATAGTGCTGGTGTGAAAACCATTCTTGGTTCCCTTTCCGATTCTAAACTACTGCACAGAAATGTGAATGGAAACACAAGAGCTCAGCTGTCCTGATTGACGGGTTCATTACTGGTTCATTACTGGTTCATTACTGGTTCATTACCGGTTCATTACTGGTTCATTACCGGTTCATTACCGGTTCATTACTGGTTCATTACTGGTTCATTCCGGTCTGAGGGCCGTGTTGGGTGTGAGCAGCGCAGCGGCAAGAGAAGCCAGAAACCTCTGCGTGGGTACACAACACCCATCCATACATTCAACTGACAGGGAAAGCCATCGCTCAAACAACCGTGACATAGCATCAAGGGCGACCGTTCTGTAGTCATTGTCCGGTGGCACACACTCAGCAGCACAACACACACACACACACACAGTTTATATTATGCTGTTAAAGCAGCGGCACAAATCTTGGCAAGAGGTCGGGGTAGTGTTCGCCTGAGATGAACCATATGCTCTGGCTCTCCATGTCTGTTTGGCTGAGAGTTTGGTGGAGGTGCACTAAACCTTTGAACGACGTCAAACGACGTTAATGATGATGAATGAAAGAGGGTCATGGGCTCTGTCTGTTCCCTCTGTACGGGACGAGATTTCAATGGAAGAAGGAAGATGAGCTGAGATCCTTTTTTTCTTAAATCCATGGACCCTGTGTTCTGATTCCTGTTGATACTCTGCACTCCTCTGTCCAGTTCTTCTGTTAAAAAGAGTAGGTTGTGAAGCAGCTGGAATTTGTGTAGCTACTCCGATTTGGATTGTATGCTTTGATTGTTATCAGCCTCACTTGTCTTTGCTTGATTTGAGTTCACACTAGTCCTGTCAGAATGCCAAGTCTAGCATGAGTATCTCCTCCCAAAAAATCGGATCCAAATCTTAATCCAAATCTTAATCCAAATCTGTTCCATGATCGAAAAGGGAGTTTCTAATGATGATGACAATACTGCATTAGTTTGTTTATGTTTATGATGTTGCAGATTGCGACTTTCCACAACACACTATGAAGCAGAACTCTCTTTTATTAGAAAACAGATCAGCTTTGAACAATATCAAATCATTTACGTCCCCTTTTTGACCCAAAAATGTAATCTGTTGAACACATGAACATCCTAATCTGAATGTAAAACCCAGGCCACGTAGGACAACACGTTCTGTGCATCTGAGCGAACACATCATTTATAGCGGCTGTGGTGGAAAGAGTGTGAGGGAGCTTACGGTTGGCTTCTCAGTGTGACTGCGTGAGTTATAGGTCTGTTAACACACGGAATGCTTGTGTGGCCTTACAATAACTCCGGCTCTCTCTCTCTCCTAGCTCGGGGGGGGGGGGGGGGCTTCCACTCTCGCTCCTAGCTCTGGGGCTGCTCCAACGCACGCTGGAGACCCAGAGAAACGTCAGCAGGGCCTGTTGCCCTGGCTTCACCGGTGGCTGCTCCACCCTGGAAGGCCCGTGGAGTCTGGTGTCTCCTACGTGTCTCCTGGTGTCTCCTACGTGTTGTTCTCTGGTGGAGAATTGGGGGAAGTCTGTTTTGAATCTAACGGTGTGTGTTGGCAGGAGTGGGCTGACAGACGGTGGTAATCAACACTAGCGGTGGGTGTTTCACAGGTACACCGTGGTCTCACACTGGGGGGGGGGGGGGGGGGGGGGGGGGGGTTGTTAATGCGATGAAGATAGCCTGCAGTGAGATACACAGCATGGCTATACACACTACCTCAACAGCCCTATTACTGTACTTCTACACTCCATGTTTACACACACCATTACTGTACCTATTCTCCATGTTTATACACACTATTACTGTACCTCTAAACTATACACCCCTCAAATGTTTCTCTGTGATTCTTTTAAGCTCATTTTATTTATTGTGTTGTTTAGTACTTTGTATTGTAGTTTGGCCCGAAAACCACACTATATAAATACAGTTTGATTGATGCATTGGGGCAAAACAGGATATATGACAAATATTTATATTTCACAAAAACATTATATATACATAACACAAAAACAGTATATACACCTTGGTCCAGCTCCACTGTCACCTGCCCAAGTGATTAGGATGAATAACCAAAGAAGAAGAGTTGGGGTCAGGGGTCGCTAGGTGTGTGAGGTGTACATGATGCGTTATCCAAACTCAGTGTTAACCCCCAAGAACCTGAGACTATAGTCCAACAGCAGCTCTGTGGAATGCGTGAACATACATTTGTACGGTATACTCAATGAGGATTTGACACCGTCGGCCGTGATATATAGATGTATAGGAAGTATAATCCAGACCTCAGGACATTTCACCCAGCATCCCTTTCCTAGACGTCATAAAACATATCCGAACACGAGACGATGTGGAACCAGGTATAGATTTCCCTAGTGACAGTGTTTGGGGACGCTTGTATTTCATGTGGCTCACCAGCAATATAGCCACCCCTCACCTCTCCTTCTTCCACACACGAAACCATCCCCAGCTAATTGAATCGATCTCTTTTTCCTAGATGTGTGTGTTCATAGATTGGATGCACAGGTGAAGTTTTAAGACAGGTAGTTTTCAAGACAAACGCACTCACCATCCGAAGCAAAAACACCACACCTTGGCAGAGTATGCTCTCACACATATCTCTATATGCACTACATGCTGTAGCGCCCTTGGGGAGAATTATTTGGAACGATCACGAATACCGCTGTTATGTTTCACTCAATTATACCAAAACATTAAGACACTGAATGCCGAAGAGCAAAATATGTAATCGGTGAATACAAGGCAAGTCATACAGCTTTTAAATACCACAATTTCCCAGCTTAGTCCGGAAAGCAGCTCGTTGGGATCCAGCTAAGCAAGTAATTGCTTAATTGCTTGATTAGTCTGCTGGAGTATTAATGACCCAGGAACACCCCTGTGCACTCACTCCCTCAGGGGCCCACATCATCCTCTCCAGCCCGCTTGTCTTGGCTGAGCCTTGGATCAAACAGAAGCCCTTTGATGCCTTTACCTTGCTTCAATGGAAGAGCCGCGTGCACACACGCGCGCAGGCACGTGGGAGCACACACACACACACACGCACGCACGTGGGCACACACAAACACACACACATCACACACACACACACATCGCACACACACGCCGCACGCATGCACGGGGGCGCACACACACACACACACTCATCACACACACACGCACACGCACATACAGGTGCAAGCACACACTAACATCCCACACTCATCACACACATCACATACACACACATCACACACATCACACACACACACTCATCTCACAAGCACACACACACCGACAGGAGTGGGAGCAGAAGGGATTAGCTGCATCTCCTGAGCTCTTTTTGCCGGCGTTTGAAGGAGAAGGGGGAGATGTTTGAGGTGGGGACTCTACATGTTGGAGCACCTTTAGGCTTCCCCTGTCAGCCAGGCATGTGGGGCACAAGGAATCGATACATGGAAGAAGAAAAAACGTTTGCTGTTGGGGATGTAAGTGATGGTTTTAGGGATGCAATTTAGAATTTCAGTTGAAGAGTTTGTTTTACCATGAAAAGTAACTTTGTTGAGTTTTGAGGTTTCTTATAGTGACACAATGAATAAACTGCTTTAGGGAAGGAAAAATGAACTGTGAATTGTATAGGTTTACTTATGCATAAGCTTCAAAGTTAATTAAAATAACTATATTCGTTTATTTTCTTTGCTTGGTATTTCAACGTTGAATAGAAATTGATATATCATAAAATATTAATCTCTATTAAAATGGGGTTCTGAATGTTTTTTAATTGTACGTTTAACAAATGATAAAATCCCTTAAAACGTTGTCCCTTTTATTTCCACTCTTCCCTTTTCCAATTAATGACTCTGTGTTCATATGAAATAAATGACAGAGTTTAAACATGGCATCTTTGAACGGAACATTTGGTTTCCAGAACCTCACGTCACTCAGTGATCTGCTGAGATAACACGTCAAAAACGATTTGGAAGAAGCCTTTACCAAAGTAGTCTATGGGCCACGGCAAAGGACACAACATTTGAACGTTTGTAATTGTACAGCTTATGTGTTGAAAACGTGTCAAACGTATGCACAATGTCAAACTTATTAAACTTTCTTAGTAAATAGTGAAGATTAATTACCGTTTTTAAAACTCGGAACTTTGAAACCGGAACATTTATGAAATTCACTTGAAGAAAACTATGCTTGGTTCAGAGCTGCAGAGTTGGTTAAAGTTACAGTAAAGTCTCTCACCTCTTTAGCCAACCCCGTCCTGTCTCTTCCACGGAAGGTGAGTGTGTTCAGGCCAACTTTAGAGAATATTCCAGTTTGGGTTCGGGTTCCCAGGATAAGTCAATGAGACTGAATTCTGTCGTCATTCGTCCTGTAAAATCCTCTCTGGTCCCTGTACTTGTAAGAAAGATGATTGTGTTGAAAAGTAGATGAGAGAAGTTCTTTACTTCTGCCTCTAGTGAGGACTCCTGCAGGTCCTAGTGCCTGCTCGTGTCTGTTGTTTGGAATCCAAATTCAAGGATAATTCAACCTAAACTGATACAGATTGGGTATCCATGCTCATTTTAGCTATTATTCCACTGGTTAGAACTGCTGTGTTGGATCAATATTGGGTATTTATCTTAGTGTCTGCCTAAATGGCATCATTTATTAATTCTACTAACACTTTGTTGAAATGTGTTAAAATTCTGCCGAAGGATAGTTTTCTTCTTTAAAAAGAAAACCCTTAAGAAATAAGGGTTTTTAAACTGCATTTGTGAACGTAGTCCTGCAGAACAAATTCATCAACATCTACATCAGGTCTTCCTTGGATCTGCATACGTTTGCCAGATATCTGAACCTTCAGCTCGTAAATCAGGTGCCCTGCAGAGATTTACGACCTCCTATATTGTAAATGAACGCGCACCACATGGCTAACTCATATCGAATGCACTTATTCATTCATTCAGCCATTCCTCTTCCCCGTGCATGCGCACTCATGCTCACGTTAGCCCAGGTGTTTGTGTTTAGAATCAGAAGAGGGACAGGCATAATGCCGTCAGCCCTGTGGTGTGTAGTACCTGGGGTTGTCACGGACACTTCCCCCCGAGGGAGGGACTCACTGCGTTGTTTTAATAGACACCAGCGTTGCTGTGTGAGTGGATATGCTAATCGTAATGACAAGGAGCGACAAGCTAAGCTAAGCTATTCCGGGGGGGGGGAGGCATTGTACAGCAATGGTCTTGTTTTTGTGTGTGTGTGTGTGTGTGTGTGTGTGCACGTGTGTATGCATGCATATATGTGCGTGTGTGTGTCTGTGTATGTGCGTGCGTATAGGTGCGTGTGTGTGCGTGCGTGCGTGCGTGTGCGTATATGTGCGTGTGTGTGTGCGTGCGTGTGCATGCGTATATGTGCGTGTGTGTGTGTGTGTGTGTGTGTGTGCGTGTGTGTGTGCGTATATGTGCGTGTGTGTGTGCGTGCGTGTGCATGCGTATATGTGCGTGTGTGTGTGTGTGTGTGTGTGCGTGTGTGTGTGCGTATATGTGCGTGTGTGTGTGCGTGCGTGTGTGAGCGTATATGTGCGCGCGTGTGTGTGTGTGTGCGTGTGAGCGTATATGTGCGCGTGTGTGTGTGCGTGCGTGTGTGTGTGCGTATATGTGCGTGTGTGTGTGTGTGTGTATGACTATGTGCATCTAAAGCCCTTGGAGGAAAGGTTATTTTGAGGTATTGGTGGGTAGAATGCGAGACGTTCTTGCTCTTGCCTATAAATGCAATATTGGAAATGTTGTTTTAATTTTAAATTCTTTCCCCTAATAAAAGTTTGAAATGTGTTTCCATTTACACTACTGCCACCCTTCAACATCTGGGGCCAAGTGGGAACATCTGGTACCTTCTCACGGTATACACCAGGGGTTCACACTACGACTAACGCTTTGATAACAGGTTCTTCACCATGGGCTCTCCCCCTTCACAGTGGACCCTGTAGAGTTCGTTCCAGCGGTTCTGGTGGCTTAATCATAGCCACGTCTCATCACTGTCCGACCTGATGAATACAGTTTCATCCACTCCTGCAAGCATGTGGAGAGTAGTGACTGAACACCATGCTAGTGTAAATCAAACGGTTGTAATTATCTCTTCTCCTATGAAGATGCTAACATAATAACACTGCAACTACTGTAAATCCTTCCAGACCCCCATTCACCCACCCAAACCCATAGTTATCCTAAAGCCACCATGCTTTAGACAAGGAGCTTCTTCACAGAGGCTTCCTGCTCCATGACACAATGGATTAGACTCAACCTGTCCACCCATTTACCCACCAGGCCTCTCTTTAGGCCTACACCTGAGTGACCTATCTCCCTGGGTCTGGTGATCCTCAGAGACTTCCCCGTCAGACCCCACATGAGACCCAAGAAGAACCCAGCAGAGGAACTTCTTGGAGGGCTATCTGGAATAATTTGGCACCTGCTGCGCTTTCTCCTCTTTCACCTTCCCTCCTCCTCCTCCTCCTCCTCCTCCTCCTCCTCCTCCTCCTCCTCCTCCTCCTCCTCCTCCTCCTCCTCCTCCTCTCTCCTCCTCCACCTTCTCTTCCACATCTGCCCTCTCCACTGCATCTGCCTCTTCTACCTCCTCCTCCTCCTCCTCTGCATTCTCACCCATCCTCCATCACCCCCTCCTCCTCATCACCTTCCTCCACTTCTTCGACCTGACTGGCCTGTGAATGGCGCCTTGCTGGAGCCGTTGTGTTGACCCTGGCTGTCCAGACTGTTAACCAGGGAGCTCAGGGACCTCTGACTGGCTGGGAGGAGGGTGGACTGACGGGAATCATACGCCATGTGTGGATGATCACGGGGAGCCATCGAGGGTTTGATCAACGGCCGCCCTCAGATTCGGATGTGAGTGCTGTGCGGACGATATTTACGATATTTATTTGACCACACATGGCACTTTGAGAGTCACTTGAGAACCAATTGTCTTGGATTCATAAAGGATATATTAAAGGCCTGGCACAGAAAACATTGGTCTATATTTTATTCGTTTTGGGATTGCGCCGAACCGAGCTAGGGGATAACGGCGTTGACAGATTTTTCGCCTGGAAGTGGCATTAGTGCCGAAAGCCATCTGCGAGTGCTTTGCGTTTAACTTCCACCAAGTGGTCCCACTTAGGTTGATGTACGGACGTCAATATCCAAAATATCCTGACCCTACATCGGGGGAATAGCATTCGTCTTTATTAAAGAAACCCGAAACCCTAGCATTCAAATGTTTTGTCGCATCCGGGAGATGGACTTTGCGGCCTCCTGCGGGGGAGGGGGGGGGGGGGGGAGTAGTGTTCTGTGCACGGTAGACGACCAGGAGAGAGTTATAACGTGAACGGTAGCTCTGGCGGTCTGCACGGTGGGGGGGGGGGGGGGGGGGGGGGTGTGTATACATGTTGGCCGTGTCGTTAGCGTGTCTTAGACGTACAGATGGTTTAGGAAAGAGAGGGATTGCACTGGTCTGAATCCACACTGTACTTATTCACTTATGATGCAAACCGTCTACTGCTGACAGTAATGGATATTTGTTGAATATTTCAAAGGTTGATCATGTTACGTTAAAGTTGCCACGCAAAAGCTGTAGTTATAATGTTGTGTGCTTTTGTACCAGATATTTATGTCATATTATACCTTTATTGTATCTTAAAAAAGAAAGCAAAATCGAAAGATGTTTTTCCGGACTGTGTTATTAACATTGCTATTTAACTTCCTAGAATTTACTAAGCTCTGACTGCCCGTTGCAATGAGCAGAATCTCTGGTAGGGCCATTGAGCAATCCTTGCCGCTCTATAAAAAAGCGCCATAAATCCTATTGTTTACATCTGGGCTTCATCAGCCACAGTGGATCAGAACCGAGGCTGGCGAGGACAGACGACTGTGCGGAACAAGGCAGGAAACAAGGGCTTAATGTTGAATCTGTAAAGCATGGATATTAGATTACCTGGAAACACGACTCATCAGAGATCAGGAGAGGGTCAGGTCCACATTGAATGGTTTCGTTTTCCCCTCTTGCATGATGGTGTGTTTTCCAAAGTAAAGTGTGCTCTGAAAATGGGCCATCAAGCTTATAAGGGTTGGCTGTGCTGTGTGTCTGGGGAAGAGTGTCTGCCAGAGAGTTTTCTTAGATCACAGTAGCATAGTATGTGAAAAAGGAGTGCCCTTTAATATCTCTGTAAAAAAGGAGACTTATTAGCTCTATAAAGTGAGTTTGTTTCCCTCCCATAGGCGGCAACATTTGAAGGATAATCTTGGTAACTTAAACCCAGCTAAGCAGAAAAGCTAGGTCAAGTTAAATCCTCTTCCTCAAAACGAGGATTCCCTGCTGTCAGTCCCTACAATAACATAGGAAAGGAAAGGAGGAAAGGAAAGGAGGAAAGTAAAGGTGAAGGGAGAAGAAAGAGTCCAACGTTCAAAGGGTTGGGAACTGCCTTGTCAGATTATCTCCAGCAACTAGAACACCTGACCTAACAACTGATCTGAGGGATCAGTACTCAGGACCACCAGCTAAATCCCGGCTAAACATCCGCCTGATGACCCACCCTTACCCCCCATGACCTTCCCTCACCCCTCATTACCGCCCCCCGCCCCCCGCCCCCCAGACCAGCAGTCCCAACTGGCCTGGGGCTAGCAGCCAGATAGCCTTTCAGCTTTCAGAAAGAGACCCCCGTAACTCCCAACACACACACAATGACCGGGTTGTCTCGCACAGAAAGGATCGTTTCTACCCCGGCATGGATTTCTCATCGTGTGGAAAAATTCGGAAAATCTCCTCGCTTGTTGCTCATGTCAGCCTGTTTGAGTCTTTGTGTGTGCCACTTGGTGATTCTCCGGGGCGTTCGATCGCATTCATAAAAAGCATACATTACTGTCAATGGCCCCATGACGCATGTAGTCGTTACATGCCATCATTACCGTGCCTCCCGCATCCTTCCTATGTAATGTTAAACTGCACGTTTGTCCTCGCAAATACTGAGGCGGCTATTGAGTTATGCTGGAGCAAATCTATTTAGGGTTTACTATTTCTTCGTGTAGCATTGATGCGTTGAGCCACAGACTACAGAGATGCGTTGTCATTCAGGAAAAGGTAAGGGTAAGGGGATATTGCTCAAGGGTGCCGGCAGGTCTGCTGACTTTTGAACCCAGAACCCAGGGTTCGAACCTGGAACCTTTTGGCCGGGTTCACCATCATCACGAGAGACTTCCCTGAATTTAATCAAATCGATTCACAAACAGTACAGTCACACTTTACAGAGGCATGTTTTCGTCATACAAAATAATATAACATACACGTCCATTTGTTCGATGTTTGTATCGTCTGGGCTACTGTGACTCACCCAGCTTTTAGCACATCTGTGTTTGCAGCTGCGTAACGATCTGGCGATTCATTATATTGACGTGGTGTTTGTTTAGATAGCTGTCTGTCCGTCTTCGGCTGCTGGTAGGTGGGTAGGATGCGGTCTGCCTCGATAGGAAGTCAGTGTCGACAGCTGTGGACTAATTTTAAAGCCACCTCATGTCAAGGTTGGGCAAAATCCTACTCATCTAGTTCATCTGCTGGCTTATATATTATTTGTACTAGTTACTATTGAGTCATTTAGCTGATGCTTTAATCCAACGTGACTTTCTGAGGGACGTGTCATTAAGGAGCGTGTAGTGGTTAGCTGTCTAGGCTCACGGATGCTTCCAGGTCGAATTTGGACATTGGGCACTGAACACAGCACCTTTCAGATGGGAGTCAAACACCCTTACCATTGGACAGTCCTCCACCCTACACCCCCTGTTGTCCTTCTATCCCCAGGTTATAGGTCCGTGTTGGCCTTATAGCCATTGCCCAAAATACTGCCCAGCATTTGGAGTTTTCCATTCATAAATGTGCTCCTTGTGCCCGTGTCCCTTCCCCGTGCCAGCGTGGTCTCCTGCCATCCGGAGCTGTCAGCAGGTCACACTGAACCCCTGCTCTCTCCGAGCCAGCGGATCAGCGCCCTTCAAACCCTGGCGTGTTCCCTGAGAACACTCTCCACCCCACGATACTCTCCACCCCATGACACTCTCCACCCCATGACACTCTCCACCCCACGACACTCTCCACCCCATGACACTCTCCACCCCACGATACTCTCCACCCCATGACACTCTCCACCCCATGACACTCTCCACCCCACGACACTCTCCACCCCACGACACTCTCCACCCCATGACACTCTCCACCCCATGACACTCTCCACCCCACGACACTCTCCACCCCACGACACTCTCCACCCCATGACACTCTCCACCCCATGACACTCTCCACCCCACAACACTCTCCACCCCACGACGATCACTACCCCACAACACTCTCCACTCCAGAACACTCTCTAACCCAGAACACTATCTACCCCAGAACACTCTCCACCCCATAACACTCACTAACCCCACAACACTCTCCACCCCACGACACTCTCCACCCCATGACACTCTCTAACCCACAACACTGTCCACCCCATAACACGCTCCACCCCATAACACTCTCTATCTGCGTTTTTAGGCCGACCTCCAAACTGGCCGTTGGCCCCGAGGCAGCGACCCGACGCCACTCTCATGCCTGTCGTTGGTTACACATTGGCGGGCAACGAGCCGATTGGCCGAGGGGGACGTAGGGTACGTGACGTGCGCGCGAAGAGAGCTCTATGAATGTTTCACTGTTGATTGGAATGCAAGCCCAACATATCAAAAGATCTTATTGAAAATGGGACACCAATGAGAAATCCCCAAATCCCGTATCCGCCCCGAGTGAGAGAGGGCTAGGAGTGGGATGCAGTTAAGTGTTTTTTTGGAGTTTTTCCATATTTTTTCTTAATCCCGGAGATGTGTTCGATTGGTTCCAAACTGGGTAAGTAGGCCGTAAAATCTCACAAGGGTTCCAGATTTTTTTTTAAACTGTAATCTCTGCATGTGTTGACACAATGATGGCTACGACAAATAGTACACTACATGTACGTTTACTCGAATGTCACTTCCCTTGTACACAACTCAAATGTCAGCAAATGTCAGTGTATTTAGGAAAACACACAAGCACTGCTCACTATTGAGCTCTATTGAAACAAGTGACCAATAAACAGAAGTCTTGCGGTCAGAAAAAGAATGTGATGACGACATTTTGTTTGCTTTATAAGGCTACAGATGCTTTGCAAAGCTGTGGGGTATTTGCTGTGCAAATAAAAGAAGATTATATTTGATGGGAAAATGCAACAAGCACGGACAAGAATGCTCTATAAAAATATTTAGTTTGACTCATGATTTTATTTTTAGTTTAAATATTTGTTCAATTTAATCTTCTCAACAAACATGGAAAAACATGTTCATGTCGATCTGTGACATAATAAATAACCCTAACTGAAAATTCCAGACGGTGTTTTTAGTAAGTCACGTTGTTGAGTATGTGTCGTGCCAATCAATAAACACCATTTTTATAAAACAACCAAATCCCAAACAATAAGTCACACCGTTAAAAACAACAGTAAAGGAAGAGAAATATCAAAAGTGTCTTTTGACTGCCCGTAGCTCTGAGCTGCCCGTAGCTTGGCCTCCAAATCAAATATGGCGAGAGGGTGTGTGTGTGTGTGTAGGAGGGGTGGGGTGGGGGTGGGGGTGGGGGTGGGGGTGGGGGGGCGGTAGTGAGAAGATTGGCCCCTCCAGGTGGGCTCCTAATATAGCAGGAAGGCCCTGAGCGGGACAGAGGGGAGCGTACAGCGCTTCCACCGAGAGGATCGGGTGACCTTTCACCCGTTAAAATTGTGGACGTGATCAAATATTCGTCTGTTGCCGGGGGATATTTCCCCCGAGTGAAACCCGGGCGGCTGAAATGAAGAGTGGTGGTGAGGAGGAGTTCTTCCTGTAGTTAGCTTCGCCCCCTAACTGCCGCTGGGAGGCTGGGGAGAGCCCTAAAACTGAATGCGTGTGCGATATCACCCCGTTAGTGTCAATGGCTTACAGGAACACCGAAGCAATTTAGCCATTCGTATAAATGTATTTTCAAAACTGGATCCCGGATCGGAAATCTGAAACGCAGGGTTCAAATAACAGACGAAGCCAGACCTGTCTTTATTTATCCAGACCTGTCGACCTGCAGAACTCTGACTGTGGTAGGCCTACGCCCGTGATGGTTTGTGCCACAAGGGTCCTTAGGTTTGACGAAAGGTGCTGCAACTAAAAGTGATTATTATTACTTCATCATTTTATAAAAAAAAACGAAAGAAATGAAAATAATTAAAGATAATTATTTTTCGAATTAGGAGAACCACCAATGCTATCTGAATCAGCAGCGCGGTGATTCACACTCCAGCGTGAGGTGGAGACGGTGGTCGGAGGTGTGTGTGGACGCGTCACGCTCTCCTCCCCGGGCGTCCCTTTGGATGACAGCGTCCTCTGAGAGGTTTTTCTGCTAATATCACCAACCTCGTGGAGGTGTGAGGCAGCAGCGCTCCATCCAGCCGCACGACGAACTGACTCATGCTCATCCCTGGAGTCCTGTCCTATCTTTCCTCTCCTCCTCCCTCATTCTCTCTCCTCCTCACCCTCTTCCCTCCTTCTCTCTCCTCCCCCCCTTTCACTCTCCGCCGTTGATCTCCTCCCCCTCTTCCCTCCTTCTCTCTCCTCCTCCCCCCTTCTCTCTCCTCCAACCCCCTTTTCTCTCAACTCTGTCTCTCTCCTCCCCCCTTCCCTCCTTCTCTCTCCTCCTCCCCCCCATCCTCTGATACCTTTCCCCCCCCCCCCCCTTTCTTGTTCATTGTTCAGAGATGGCCGCTGGGAGAAAGTGGAGGACATTCCTGTGTAATTAGTCCTGTTTTCTAGCCCAAGTGGCCCCCACAGAGTTCCCCAACTATGTTCCGAGCCTAGGGACATACGTAGATACGCCTCAGCCAAAAGCATTAGTGTCTCGTCGTGTCTGTCTCTCTTTCTCTCAATCACTGGTTCTCTCTCTCTCTCCTCTCATTCACTGGTTCAACCTCTCTTTCTCCCCCATCTCTTATCTCTTTGGCTTAGTCTGTGTCTCTCCCTCACTTGTCCTCTCCCACTCATTATCTCTCTTTATTCCAGAGCTCGCTCTCTCCCGCTGTCTCTCTCCATCTTTCTCTCCCTCTCTCTCTCTCTTCATCTCTCTTCCTGTTTCCTCCTCTCTCTCTCTGTGTGTCTACGTCCCTCCTCCCTCTCTCTCTCTCTCTGTCTCCATCTCTCTCCCTCTCTCTCTCTCTCTGTCTCCATCTCTCTCCCGCTCTCTCGGCGGCGATGAAGTCATTTCCTGTGTGCGTCTCTGACCTCGGCCCTACGGATTCTGTGCTGTTTACATTACGGCGGTCTTCATCAGGGGTTCTCCGTCTCCATCGTGTCCAAGATGGATGAGGACCAGAGCTCTCAGGTGGGCGTGTTAGCATCTGAATGAGTGATGGATCATCAAGGGCGTACTCGGGTTTGATTGCTGGTCCCCGGCTCTGAGACTCAATGCCATGAAAAACAACTGCTAGCACCAGTGTGGGGGTCCCCTCACACCAGAATACCACAGCCTTATCTTTTTGCTTTGAGGAACGGCGCGATTCCCAGCCACTGAAACCGGCCGAACTATTAGTTTAAGAGTAAATCCATCATTCAGAGAACGCATACACTTTTGGGTGACAGGAAATGACCTGTGTTTTTTGTTTTTGTAGAATGACAAGTGAACATTGTATTCTGGGAGGTATTACATGGTAAGCCAGTTTGATATGTTTTATAAGCATCTTGGGATACACTATCTATGGTTAGTATTCACGGCAATGGGTTGTGTGTGTGTGTGTGTGTGTGTGTGGGTGGGTGGGTGTGTTAGTGTGTGTGTGTGTGTGTGTGTGTGTGTGTGTGCGTGTGATTTCATGTATGTAGCCATTTCCTCAATATCATCTTTATGCATATCCAATGTATATGCAAGGCAAACTTACTATCGATATATATTCTTAACAATTTGCCACACACAATAGTAAAATGTGTTTGCACAGTATGTGTGTGTGAGTGGGGGAGGGGAGGGGGGTTGCGTATATATAGCCATTTCCTCAGTATCATCTTTAATTCATGGCCAATATATATGTGTGTGTGTGTGTGTGTGTGTGTTTGGTGAGTGACCGTGTGTGTGTGTGTGTGTGTGTGTGTGTGTGACCCTTGACCCTTTCCATTCTATGACAGGATGGTAGGGTCAGAGTTCATATGCTTGTCCCAACGCTGGCCCCTTCTAGCTTGCACAGCTCCACAGGTTAACCTGTGCGTTGGATTAGTGCAGGTATTTTATACCTGTGACCAGGTGATTATTAACCAAGAAGGTGCCAACGCTTCACCTGACATCTCTAATACCTCTCCTACCCGGTCTTCTGTTGAAGACGTGGAGAAGGGGAACAACATACCTCAGAGGGCTTCCCACGTCCCCTCAGCAAGTGAGACACAACTTCCTTGCTCACCCATGCCCTGCCCTCCTGTGGTTGGGAAGGGAAATTATTCATAGGAAAACTGGTTCAGTTAAGTTAACATTGAGCTTTAGCAGTGTGAGTGACCCACGGTAAACCGGTCAAAGTGTATCGGTCAAAGTGTATCGTGTGCTGTACTTTGGTAATCTGGGGACACTGTTCATCAATTCCCTTTGGTCAATCCATTAATCTGTCTGTCTTAATAGACCAGTAGAGAGAGAGAGAGAGAGAGAGAGAGAGAGAGAGAGAGAGAGAGAGAGAGAGAGAGAGAGAGAGAGTGTGACTGCATTCTTTATTCTTGAATTCAAACTGAATGGTTGACACCAGCTAAATTCATTACAATTTGCTTTCTTTTATGATGAGAAATGTTCATCATGAAATTGTCCCAAACCGTGTTGAACCATATTCGCCACAAACACTTAGCTGTCGTCTTCACTACATTAATTCAAGAAAGAGTGACCATTACAGGCTCAACAGCCCTGATGGTTCAGCATGTGTGCGTTGAGTCCAGCTCAGCAGTAGATGTATGGGACAACACTTCCTGTTGTGCTGCCTGTTGATCCTCAGAGAGGGATGGAGCAGGTATGGCTGCTGCCTCATTAGGGATCAGAGCAAATTGATTCTCCCAGGACGCGAGCTGCTGTCAACTACAACAACAAACAAAGAGGAATATTCCCACAGCTGGATAACTGCTAATCACCATGGGTGGGGGGAGGCAGGGGGGAGGCAGGGGCGTGGCCACGGTGGACCCCCCCCTCCCCCCCCCCCAGGGATTCAAGAGTCGTGAAGACAGAGAGCAGAAACGAGCAGAAGAGCGCAAGATTTTGAAAATAAACAACTGAAAGAAATCCCCTCCCTTTCTGCTCCCTTCATCCCTACGTTTCTCTGCCACTGAGAATTTGAAATCACGGGGATCGAAAGTATGTAAAATTGGTTCATCGAACCAATCACGAAAGAGATCCCCTGACTGGTCAGTGATAAACCGCGATTAGCCGGGACCGGTCCAACATCGAGATCGGCTCATGAAAAGGCAGTCACGGTCAGCTCAAAACAGATATTCCTACAGCGCATTCAACTCACTAAACAAACAGAGGGCTATGCCATTTCTCACAGGTTACGCTAGAATAACAGCTCTTAAAGCTTACCTTCTACAGCACCTTTAATACAAACTGAATTGACTGAAGTATACATTACATTCTGCATACTCTGCAAAGCAGAGCCCTGTCTGGACACACCACTGGTGTGAAGCAGGGATGTGAGGTCAGCACAGCGATTCCAATAGCTTTCGGGTTATCTGCAATCTTTTTATTTGACTTTTATTTATTCAGGAAGTCTCCTAGGCGCCTCTTTTGCAAGAGCGATAGCAGCAGGAATCACAAATAAGACATACATAAATAATGAAACGAAAGTGTCTGATATAATGTGTCTGAGCAGCAGCTCAGAGTGATGGGATGTGACTCAAATGGATCTGGTTTACGGATGAACGAAACCATGTGGACACTTTGTCCCTTTGTGTGGATTTAGTTAACCTGTTAGTGTACCACGAGGCATCACACAGAGTGAACGTCTTTACTCCACAACAGAGAGAACCCTCCTTAACGTTAAAATATTCATATTCCTCACATCTACGCCCGCAGAAGATCTGTGTGTACGATTACAGCGGTTATAAATAGATCTTGCCGTAGCCCAGATATCAGGCGGTACGCTGTGGGAAACCCTGAGGTCTAGCGTGCCGAAGAGGGCTTGCTGTCTACCTCTCTCTCTCTCTCTCTCTCTCTCTCTCTCTCTCTCTCTCTCTCTCTCTCTCTCTCTCTCTCTCTCTCTCTCTCTCTCTCTCTCTCTCTCTCTCTGCCTGTCTCACTGTCTGCACGTCCGTCCAGCCATCCCGGCCACAGCTAAGAACGGAGACACAGGGAAATGGATTTCCTTTGATGGAGTGGAGTATTTTACACCCGTGTGTCCTCCATCTTTCCTCGCCCTAAATCACCGAGCTAACACTATCGCGCCGGCAATGCCACCCCCCCCCCCCCCCCCCCCCCCCCCCATCCCTTCCTATGCCGTCCATTCGCTCCGGTTAATGGACTTCGCTGCCATGAAATGCTTTAATGGTTTTATGGCATGATTGACGAAACAATTGCACCGATAGAAAAAACAATGCTAGCAAAGAATATTATCGTTAGCGTGGGTATTGTGATTGCTATTTTTATTGTCACTATGATTCATACTGTTACGACTACTTTTACTTTATCTATCACCAATGAAATGTGCAATGGCAATAATGAATTGCTGATGACAATCAAACGTAAATCCTTCTTAATAATTATCGTTGTTTTTATTTACATTGATCATGTTGTAATTTATAACTCCTAACTCTCTGTCCATCCAGGAAAATATGTAGATATCAGTGAATGTGGACAATTCATTCTGATTCATATATAGACACAGGAGGAATGCTCTTATTAAACCACTATTTATTGAGACCATTTTCTCAATGGTGTAAAGCCACCTTTTACATTCAAATTATGATTCCTAAAAGGTACAACGACACTGTACTAAATACAAAATGACCATGATGTGTCATCAGAGATTAAGGAAACATGCTCAGTCAAAATACTGGTGAATACTCTCCGACAACAATGCCACAGCTGTCATGTTCTCCACCCAAATGTTGTTCGGGTCGGAACGTTTGTTTTGCTTTTGGCCTGTGCTATGATTCCCTATTCTCAAAGTACCTCAGGGTGGCCAGATATGAAACAAGTTGGCACTCAGACACAGCGTGCTGCAGCCATGGAAGCAAACAAACAAACCGGAACAAATGAGATGCTACCACATTCTACCCGACCTAAAAAGCCTCGTCTTCTTTGGTGTGAGCGCCACGATCAGAGCCGTTGGAGTTGCATTTGAAAGATGGAGACAGCTAGGAGCCCAGAAGGATTTCAGGACGGATGCCACGTGGGCTTCTTTATCATTCGCAAACAATAAAAACAACAAAACAATAAAAACAACAAAACGTTAAAACAATAATCAATTGCAAACGTATTCATTAGTCTCAAAATACAATGTCACGCTCAACCTGGCAACCCGTGGGAACTTCCAGTCTGGGGAGGAGGGGAAACAACTCTTTCCAACATTGGGAAGTTAGCCTGTATTAAAGCGGTCTGGACGTTCGGAATACAGCCAGCCAAAAGACGATAGTCCAGGGCCTTGAACCCATAAAACATTGGATTTGAGTTCAGAAAGTAAGAAACCCGATGGTGTTCGGACTCCCGACGGTTTCAGAACGTCAAACAACGCTGTGATCTGATCGGACGTGCTTCGAGAGGTCGGCGTATCAACCGGGGGTCAAAGTTGACGGGGGTTTGAAAACCCCAGCTGTCCCCCGCTCCCAGCGTAGCGTCAACCACTCGGTCGGGCCCCAGCGCTGCGCTCCACAGGAAGTCATCGTCGGCGCTCGGCGACGCCGACGGCCTGCCGGGGGTTGACGGCTCAAGGCCCGGGTTGGGGGGGCCGCGAGGCGGGGGGGCCGCGAGGCGGGGGGAGAGGCTGAGGATGACACGGGTCTCTCCAGGCCCCGCGGTGGGGTGGGTGGGGCCCCAGGTGACCTGTCTGTGCGGCCGGCCAGCGTCTCTTCAAAGGCTCAACGCGTCTAATTAGGAGGGGGGGCGGGGGGGGGGGGGGGGGGGGGGAGATGGGGGGGGGGGCCTTTGATGCGAGGCTCTCTGTTCTGCCTCCTTTCCGCCCGTCGTTTGGAGGGCTTCAATCAACACGTGTTGTTGTGGAGCGATGGGGGGAACTGAAATGGCTACGAAGAGAGACTTGGTAATGGTTCGTATTCGATTGGGTTTGTCTGGTGTGTGTGTGTGTGTGTGTGTGTGTGTGTGTACCTGTACTCTTAACCCACTGTATGTATTAAATGTACATGTATTACACCTGTCGTGCTAGTTCTGATAAAAAACAAATGGTGAGCCTCTATTGTCACAGGGGCCAGGCGTGGACTGTGAGAAATATGGACGTAGCGTCTGTGACGACGCCCATTGCTTTACACACAAGCGGTCCTGAGGGTGTCGATTTTCCTTCTGTGGAAAGTGCCATGGTGTGCAATTTCGGGAACGACATGTTTGCCGCTTCTAGCAGGGCTTCACAAACAGGCGGTAACATGGCTGCCGCTCTGGGCCAAGGCCAATTCCGCTACGAGTGGGGGCGTGGCCTGACCATGTTTGGTGGGGAGAGGGGCGGAGCCAGCACAGGCCAACTGTCGTTGACTGACTCATCAACTGAATCATCAACTGTTATTAACTGATTCCGCTCATATCATCCAGGCCATGGCAGGGGATGACAGGTAGGTATTCTGTAAATGTTTCAATATGAACTGATGGTCCATTAGTCATGTAAGGCTGTCGTCTGTTGCTATCACCGCCGTGGATATGAGGAGCGTGGGTTTCCTCCGTGTTTACCCATGTGGGTGGGCCGGGGATGGGATGGGAGCAGACGAATTTGCCTTGCGTGGATGGACGTCAGGAACGATCACAGCGCACCACCCCCCTTGATAAATCCGATTTAGACATTGCTCTAATGTATATCCGAAGCTCGAGAGTCTTAGCCGCTGGCGAAACCACAGTAACCCAATCAGGGATCTCCTGGGACAGCGTTGTCTAACCCATTCAAATAAATAGCATGCTCCTCTACGTTGAACATCTATACCAGCCCTCTGCCTCTCAAAATAAGACTCTAAATATAAATTTGATATTAAATCACAGAGTTTCATATTTAAAACTGCTATGGCATTGCTCTCCAGGGACATTTATACACATTTGATACGACTAAAAGCTTCTAAATCCATACAGATGGGTCTCTGGAACAGCCGGTGTTGAGCGGCTAGAGGTTAGCTGCTAGAGGTTAGTGGCTAGTGGTTAGCTGCTAGAGATTAGCTGCTAGAGGTTAGCTGCTAGCGGTTAGCTGCTAGAGGATAGTGGCTAGTGGTTAGTTGCTAGAGGTTAGCTGCTAGAGGATAGCTGCTACCGGTTAGCTGCTAGAGGTTAGCTCCTAGAGGTTAGTGGCTAGTGGTTTGCTGCTAGAGGTTAGCTGCTAGAAGTTAGCTGCTAGAGGTTAGCTGCTAGAGGTTAGTGGATAGCGGTTAGCTACTAGAGGTTAGCTGCTAGCGGTTAGCTGCTAGAGGTTAGTGGCTAGTGGTTAGCTGCTAGAGGTTAGCTGCTAGAAGTTAGTGGCTAGCGGTTAGCTGCCAGCGCTAGCTGGTGTAATTGGTATTTTAACAGCGTTCCTGGTGGGACTCTGGCGTTCAGCCCGTGAATCTGAAGTGGCAGCACCTTAATAAGAAGTGTGTGTACCTGGGGCCGGTGTTTGATTGAAAAGCAGTTTCTAATGAGATGGCAGGGCGAGTGCCATGCGATTAACCCCCCTCCCTAGAAAGTTAACCCCTCGTGCTCCAGCCGTGTGCACACAGGCTTGAGCCAGCTTTGATTGTTGTGTGTGTGTGTGTGTGTGTGTGATTGTTGTGTGTGTGTGTGATTGTTATGTGTGTGTATGTGTGTGTTTCTCTGTGCATGTGCTGGTGAGGTGGTGGTGTTTGTGGGTTTACTCTGCATATGGGCATGTGAGCGCATGCATGTGCTGCTGTAAAGCACACACGTGCCATGTGTATATAACACAGGTTTATGATGTTTATATTTAGCATGGCTAGAAAGAGCTGGAGGAACAGAGTGTTGCAAAGCTTGTTTTCCCCTGCTGCTTATTTCCATATCAAACTATTCCTTAGTGTGTGTGTGTGTGTGTGTGTGTGTGTGTGTGTGTGTGTGTGTGTGTGCGTGTGAGTAGTTATGCAGGTTATTTGTGCGCGCACGCATGTGTGTGTGTATGCGTGTGTGTGTGTATTTGTTGTGTGTGCATGTGAGTAGTTGTGCAGTTTATTTGTGCGCGCACGCATGTGTGTGTGTGTATGCGTGTGTGCATTTGTTGTGTGTGCATGTGTGTGTGTGTACTGAATGTGTGAATTGCATACTGTGTACTGAGTTTATTTCCAGGCGTTTTGCAGGCGTGTAGTTTGTCGGTGGTGAGAATGAATCCAGAGACGTCTATTCCCCAGCCTGGAACAAAGGAGCAGCCCCCCCCCCCCCCCCCCTTCTTCACCATGGTTACGGGGGCAGGTAGCCTCACTGACAGGTTGAGACTCCATGGTTAATCTCAGCCCTGCTGCCAGCACCAGCACACGCTTCTCTTCTAGGTTTCACACACACACACACACACACACACACACACACTCATTGCAGGAATCGAACCCAGTACCTCTTAGCTGGGAGTGAAACACCCACAGCCACCACACTACACTATTACCCTCTATTTCTCTAGGTGCATCTCTCTCCATCCTGAACGGGCTAATCAATCTGATCTGTACATGTACGGATGGGATGATTCAGCGACAACATGAACTTGTGAAAACATTCAATTGATGAATGCAACCAGGATCTCGTCTTTGGCTTTACTAAATTACACCGGGTGGTTGATGGTGATGTTTGCGTGTGGCTGTTGTATAATTACGTTTCCAAGTATCCAAAATGACATACATTACACATATACTACATATACATATACTAGCCGTAGCCCAGTGTGTGAAGGTATATATCCAGCTCTATTGGTGAAGCCATTATCTGTAATGTAAACAAGTGGTATACAAGATGTTTTCCACCGTCTGCAGTGTGCTCAGCTTGTTATTGCATATGGAGACTAGAAAGACCTCCGCACATTATCCACTGTAGATGAATCCCTCGGCTGTGATTACGGTGGAAATGGAGCTGCTTTCAGCTCGCCTCTGAGACACTTGCTCTGACTGTTGTTACGGTACCTGAGGTGGGCTCCTTCAGGGTCATCCACGCCCACCGCTCAGTCCACCCCATCCACCACCCCCACCCCGACAACCCCATCCACCCTGTCCACCCCATCCACCCCATCCACCCCATCCAGAACATCCACTCCATCCACACGCAATCCACCCCATGCATCTCATCCACCCGAACCCCACCACCCACACCATCCACCCAATCTAGCCCATCCACCCAATCTAGCCCATCCACCCCATCCACCCACCACCCCATCCATCCCATCACAACGATGATAATAAGAATCATTATTATTGTAAAACAAATTACCGGACACTGAAACTACAGATCTAAAGCCTGTCTAAATAAGTTGGGTTTTTAAAGGTTTCCTGAACAATCAACCAACATAAATAATTGGTTGGGGGACTCTGTATTGCGTACTGTGTATTGCGTAGAAGTACACAGTGACAGAGAAGACTCGGTCACCTGGATGTGATATGTTGTCCTCTGGGCTGGAGAGGCCTGTCCAAGCCCTGCATCAGCACCCAGGTCCAGGCGTGTGGTCGCCAAGCCTCCAGCGGTGCATACCCTGTTGTTCCAGACCCTAGGTGGGGCCTCACGCTTAGCCCTGCTGATGGATGATGCCTGGCAGGGCAGTGGAGGCTGCTGGAGGGATCTGGAGCTCCCCCACCTCAGGGGGAGGCTGGGGGGTCTGTAATCTCTCAGGCTGGATCATTCATCAGGCTCAGGCCTCTGTCCTCTGCCTATTCCTCATCCTCCTCTTCCATCTACTCCTCCACTGCCTCCTCCCTCATCTTCCTCCTCCGCCTCCTCCTCCTCTTCCTCCTCTTCCACCTCTTCCTCCTCCTCCTCCTCCTCTCCCTCCCCCTCCTCCTCCTCTTCTACCTCCTTCCACCTCTTCCTTTTCCTCCTCCTCTTCCTCCTCTTCCACCTCCTCTACCTCCTCCCACCTCCTCCTCTTCCTTCTCCTCTCCCTCCTCCCTCCTCTTCCACCTCCTCATCCTCTACCTCCTTCCACCTCTTCATCTTTCTCCTCCTCCTCCTCTTCCTCCACTTCCACCTCTTCCACCTCCTCCTCCTCTACCTCCTCCTCTTCTTCCTCCTCCTCCTACTCCCTCCTCCTCCTCTTCCTCATCCTCTTCCTCCTCTTCCACCTCTTCCTCCTCCTCCTCCTCCTCCTCTCCCTCCCCCTCCTCCTCCTCCTCCTCTACCTCCTTCCACCTCTTCCTTTTCCTCCTCCTCTTCCTCCTCCTCTTCCTCCTCTTCCACCTCCTCCCCCTCTACCTCCTCCCACCTCCTCCTCTTCCTTCTCCTCTCCCTCCTCCTCCCTCCTCCTCTTCTTCCACCTCCTCATCCTCTACCTCCTTCCACCTCTTCCTCTTTCTCCTCCTCCTCCTCTTCCTCCACTTCCACCTCTTCCACCTCCTCCTCCTCCTCCTCCTCCTCCTCCTCTACCTCCTCCTCTTCTTCCTCCTCTCCCTCCTCCCTCCTCCTCCTCCTCTTCCTCTTCCTCCTCTTCCACCTCCTCCTCTACCTCCTCCCACCTCCTCCTCCTCCTCATCTCCCTCCTCCTCCTCCTCCTCTCCCTCCTTCTCCTCCTCTACCTCCTCCCACCTCTTCCTTTTCCTCTTCCTCCTCCTCCTCTCCCTCCTCTTCCTCCTCTATCTTCTCCCACCTCCTCCTCCTACTCCTCATCTCCCACCTCCTCCTCCTCCTCTCCCTCCTCCCTCCTCCTCCAACTCCTCTCCCTCCTCCCACCTCCTCCTCCATCTCCTCCTCCCTTGCCTGTGACCTTCACGTTTCACTGCAGGCGTGTCGTTGGGCAACGTTGTCACGACTCGACGTCCTAATGCATGCGCGGCGTGCCGCGGCAGGGCAGGCAGGCTCCAGGAGGGAGATGCGCTTTGTCACTCACGGAGGTGAGTGAGTGCCGCTGCTGGGCCGATGCTGGTCCGCCTGGGGTCACCCATGACATCAGAAAACATGATTATAGAGACGCTATCTCGGAGCCTAAAGGGCACAAGTGGTGTCGAGCAGAGGTGTTAATCCCACTGTTCACCACATTTCTACTATCCTTAATGGAGAGAGGGATTTTCTCTTCAAGAGATGTGTGCATGTGTGCGTGTGTGTGTGTGCGTGTGTGTGTGTTTGTGCATGCGTGTGTGTGTGTGTGTGTCTGGGTGGGTGTGTGTGTGTCTGTGGCACATCTGATAAAGTATGATTTAAAGTATGTGTTAAAAGATGCACATGCATAATAGCATGACTGATCTGATTTGATTTGGGGTTGTGTGTGACTGTATGTTGGTGTATGTGCGCCTGCATGCGTACGTGTGTGTGTGTGTAGTGTCTGTGTGTGCATGTATGTGATGTGTGTGTGTGCTTGTGTTTGTGTATGTGCGCCTGCATGTGCATGTGTGTGTGCATGCGTGTGTGTGTGTGTGTGTGTGTGTGTGTGTGCGTGTGAGAACATTACATAGCGGTTGATGAGATGAATCCCCTTGCTAACCTCTATCTGTGTCACGCCTGTTGCAGAGGCAGAGAACAAGAACACTCAAACCAAGGCAACACATCCTCTTACGATAACAACAAACATACTGTTATTCTGCTGTTGCATTAAAACTTCAGTATTGTACTTTTTTTACCAAACAACAACAAATATCCTGCCGGGGCTGCATAGTGTAGTCTAGTGGTCTGGGTTCAAAGCCCAGAGTCCCCTGCCTGACCTGTAGGCATCTCTGAGCAAGATCCTCCCCTAGCTGCTCATTAATGAAACGTACCTCAAATAAATTCACTGTCAATTGCTTAGGATAACATTGTCTGCAAAATGACTACATAGTAAAAGCAACAGTACAAAGAGACTTCCCATAATATTAACTGCCAATTGTGCAACCATGGCTGTTGATATACATTCATATACATTATATAACGTGTATTTAACATACATAACATAATGTCATTTTAGTACAGTCAGCACCGCGTTAACTCTAACTTGAGAAAGGTGCAAGTCCGGTAGCCACGCGACCTTGACCCCACCCTTCACTTGTAAAGACTGTTGTGTTCCGTGAACATGTAATGATCGTGCGCAGGCGGGGAGCACATCCAATGGACGGCCAATCGATCTCTCCTCATCTATTGATCGGGTCTAGTGTGAGCCTGGGGGCATGATGGGGTGTCCGAAAGTGGGACTTTGTGTACATTGTACTAAGAGACAATGTTATTGTTTTTGTTACAACTGGCCCCCAACCTGTTTATTTGTGTCATCTGACACATTATGCTCCATTGTTTGTTATAGAGAAACAACAAACCGGAGAGCGAAGAGGAGAGTGAGTTGAAGAGAGAATAGAGGGAAATATACGGAGCTTGTCTAGCAGCTCAGGTGGGAATCTAACCTGCGGACGCTACAGGGAATACTGGTTTTGTTGCGGACGATGTAGTGGGTTGAGACACCGGGCCGCAAGAAAAGAGAAATATTTTTCTTGGTAATGTGTCGAGGTGATATTGAACAAGTACAACTTGTGATGATGTCATTTGTGAGGCCGCTCTCATTCACATCAAGTGCCGGAGAGCGAATGACCTGCACCCCCCAGAATGACGCAATGGACTTATGTCATGGGGATTCGTGCCGAAGAGAACTGAATGAAAAACGGGAGCATTTTGATCTCCCCTGGGCGGGGGCCCACGGCACGGCGCGGATCAGAGGCAATGCGCCGCATACGCCGCGACACAATAAAAACACACAATGAAGTATTTATGAAGGGATGCAAGGCGGCAACTGGTCGCATGTAGGATTCAGTATGCAGGAGCATTCCTCGATGGGTGAACACCGAGACTCTGCATCAGCTGTAATGCAGTGCTCTGGTCTGGGACCGGATCTGGTTCAAAACCTAGTCGGGATGTGCAGTCGGGCCCCTGGGAGCCTCCATCGTTAAATGGGTCTCGGAATCCTTTCATCTCGCTCTGTGTGAGTGTGTGTGTGTGTGTGTGTGTCTGTGTGTCTGTCTGTATGTCTGTCTCTCTCTCTCTCTCTCTCTCTCTCTCTCTAACTCCCCTCTCTCTCTCTCCCTCCATCTCTCTTCCTGATTTCTGTTTATATTTCAACACAAAAGGAGAGCACTTGAGGTACACCAATATGTATTCAAATCTATGACTGAAAGCTGACGAATCAAGCATCAATGATATTATATGAATAAAAATAAAAACGTATGAAACACACAACAACTGCAGAATCAGCTCTAGAAACAATATGTAGGCCTACAATGTGTATAGAAAATAAAAATAGATTCATAAAATGTTATTTAATACGGGGACACAAAACGCACCTCATTGAGTCAGTTCAAAAACCTTACTCAAAAATACTGTTGATATCTAATGTTTATCTTTCAGTGATTTACGTCTTTAATAATTGATCATTTAGGTAGACTAACATTTTTATTTGTACTGTTGATTCAATTATATTCATTGTTCCTTTAATAATCGCATTTTGACGTGACTATATATAGTTTATGCATTAATCAAGTCAGACACAGGCATATACCCTTTCATTGTTTTATCCGGACCAATGAGTAAAACTAGCAGTCCGTGGTGTTGTCATGTTTGAAGTATTTCTAGTTACTTTCCAAGACGTCGTAAAGCCCAGTGTGAAAGACGCAAGTATACGTCATCCAACCACGGCCAAGTGAGACGCAGGTGCGGTCGGATTATTTTCCCGCTTGAATTAGCTTGACCTCTGCGGCCCTCCGTTCAACCACAAAGACGGTCTCTCCTTGATGAGTCCCGTATCAAGACATGAATTGTAAATGACATTGATTTCACACATCAACCCTAAATAAGACGGATCATTCGGACCTTCCCTTGAAGTCAACCCGTCACACATTCATGTTTTGCAGTATTGATCGGGTCTTTCATTCTATACTTTTTTTGGCTTCCAAGATTTGACTGAGGTATCTGGTGTACGACAGAGGTGCAACAGTTCAAATGGAGCATGCTTGTTGCCAGGTTGGGACGTCAGTCCGCTGCACAAGTAGGCTATCAATGGGCTCGTCACGAAGCAGGAGTGTGTATTGATGTGGCGACAGGGCCCGCATGTTTCAGCACCATGGATAGCTCATTATCTCCGCTCTCTCTGTTTCTGTGTTTGTGTGTGTGTGTGCGTGTGTGCGTGTGTGCGTGTGTGCGTGCGTGTGTGTGTGCGTGCGTGTGTGTGTGTGTGTGTGTGTGTGTGTGTTTCTCTCTCTCTCTCTCGCTCTCCTCTCTCTCTCTCAAAACGAACCACTTCGGTTCTGTTTTTGTTAGTTTGTTTGTACTAATCACGAAATGCCATCGATGAGTAGCATTCACAACAACAGGTGTGTTGTTATGAATGAGTGACCGAGCCGTCATGCACGCGCGAGGGCAGGGGGCGTTGACGAGTAAAATGTCGCTGCAAATGTAACCGGTGCGCACACAGTATCAGGGTTTCATTAAACGTTGTTTTCTCACGTCGATCCTAACAGAAGGCGCGGGCTGGCGCGCGTCTGCTGTCAACGTTGGTATCAGCGTTGGCTTCCGATTGGACGCGCCGTGGACGCATGTCAGACTTCTTCGCGCCGCGGGCGGGTATAGACGTTGTGTTGGCAAAACAGAAACGTGCGCTTCGTGGGAGGTCACCACTCCTCCTTGGGTGGGGGAGTATACGCCAGGCTGACGACTCCTCCGATGAGATGTGAGTGATCCAGGCTTTGGGTTTGAGAGAGGCGCGCCACACTTTCTCCACCCAAACACCACCTGTATGGATGAGGACTTTCTCGCTCCTTTCGCGTCGTCCACACCGACCACCAACCGGGGAACCCCGGCCGAGTTCCTCTGCGGCGATGGCGCGGTTGGGGAGAGCGTCATGACGGTGGAAAACATGCTGGAGGAGACAGCGGCGCTCTCCGCTCACCTGTCGCCCGTGGATCGATACGACAGCAGCGGCTGCTGCGAGCGGGTGGTCATCAACATCTCGGGTTTACGCTTCGAGACGCAACTGAAAACTTTCAACCAGTTCCCGAGCACGCTCCTGGGCGACCCGAGGAAGAGGACGCGCTACTTCGACCCGCTGAGGAACGAGTACTTTTTCGACAGGAACCGGCCGAGCTTCGATGCCATCCTGTACTACTACCAGTCGGGGGGTCGCATCCGAAGACCCGTCAACGTTCCCATCGACATCTTCTCCGAGGAGATACGCTTTTACCAACTCGGAGAGGAGGCGATGGAGAAATTTCGAGAGGACGAGGGCTTCATAAAAGAGGAAGAGCGAATTTTACCAAAAAACGATTTTCAAAAGCAGGTTTGGCTTTTGTTTGAATACCCCGAGAGTTCTGGACCGGCTCGGGGGATCGCCATTGTTTCTGTGCTCGTCATTCTAATCTCCATCGTGATATTTTGTCTGGAGACGCTGCCTGAATTTCGGGATGATAAAGAGGCCAGGGTCGCGCCCCCAATTAACGGCACGGCGTCCGATACCCAAAATCCGTTCACGGACCCCTTCTTCATCATAGAGACCCTGTGCATCATATGGTTCTCCTTCGAGCTGCTCGTCAGGTTTTTCGCGTGTCCGAGCAAAGCCACTTTTTCTAAAAACATCATGAACATCATTGACATCGTGGCCATCATCCCGTACTTCATCACGCTGGGAACCGAGCTGGCCGAGAGCCAAACCAGTGGCGGCCAACAGGCCATGTCCCTGGCCATCCTCCGCGTGATCCGGCTGGTGAGGGTTTTTCGGATATTCAAACTCTCGCGACACTCCAAGGGTCTCCAGATCCTGGGGCAGACCCTCAAGGCGAGCATGCGGGAGCTCGGCCTCCTGATCTTCTTCCTCTTCATCGGCGTCATCCTCTTCTCGAGCGCGGTGTACTTCGCCGAGGCGGACGAGCCCTCCTCAAGCTTCACCAGCATCCCCGACGCGTTCTGGTGGGCCGTGGTCACCATGACTACCGTGGGATACGGGGACATGCACCCGGTGACGATCGGCGGGAAGATCGTGGGGTCCCTGTGCGCCATCGCGGGCGTGCTGACGATCGCGCTGCCCGTGCCCGTGATCGTGTCCAACTTCAACTACTTCTACCACCGCGAGACGGACGGAGAGGAGCACACGCAGTACCTGCACGTGAGCAGCTGTGAGCATGTCGCGCCACCGGACGAGCTGAACCGGACCTGTAGCACCCCGTCCCTCAGCAAGTCGGACTACATGGTGATAGACGAGGCCTTCAGGCGGCCGAACTTGGATGACACCGAAAGTCACCAAAACTGCGTGAACATCCAAAAGATTTTCACAGACGTGTGAAACAAACGAGAGACATTCGCGGCGGCTGGGTGGGAGACATCCCACTGCCGCGCCGGTCTACCGCGATGGACCGTGGTTGGAAATAAGCTATACGTTTTTTTTGTCCATATCTGTTCGTGGGATGTCGTGTCACGTGACGCCTGTGCCGTGCGGTGGTCGTGGTTCCATGTTCGAGTCCTGCAGTGTTGCTATAGCCTACACGTGGTGTCTGCTGTGCTCGTGAGGATAATATGTCAGTACAATAACCATAGGACAGTGTAGGCTATGTATTGCCAAAAATGAAGGTGATATATTTAATATCATAATCTGTTATGGTCTGTGGTGTGTCTAACTCTAAATGTCTATTTCTGATCTTTATTTAGGTGACGGCTGAAGGTGGTTGTCGTTGTGGATTTTTAATAACAAGTCAAGCAATTCAAGAGGTTGTTTTTTTTTAATCCTAAAATCGCCTATAGCCTCTACCAAATACACATATGACGAAATAAATGTCGTTAGGATTCGGTCTATCGAGTCCATAGCCAGTGACAGAGTGTACTGGTGGAGGTGGATGAAGGCCCTTCGATTTATTTTTATAATATAAAACATATATACAGTATATATTATACATATATATCTTATATGCCGTTTATATGTGCCGTGTTTCAAGTGTGTACGCCTACAAACCTTTTAACAGTACGGGTGACCTGTCTCTGTATTCAGGCCCACTATCTGCATGAGCCCCTCTCCGTGTCTTCTCGTCCTCCAAGAACGTGGGCCTATAACGCATGGGCCTGTGTTTCTGAAAATGTAGATCAACCTTCGGATTCTTACCGACAATATTTCTTTCGAATCTTTTTTTCGAATTCATGCATTTGGAATGCTCAAATTGTATGACACGTGCGGCTGAGCGCACCACTATAATACAACTAATAACAACAATAATGAGGATGAGGATGATGAGGATCATCAACATCGCCATAATCGTGATTCATAATAATAAGAGAATCGTGTCCCTTGAGCTTGTGGTTGGTCACGTAGACGTCGCGTAATCGTTGCCTGGATGTATTATTATTGTATTAATAGCTTTAGATAATGGTGACGTGAAGAAAGGAAAATTTTATTCTCGCATATCAACCTAAAGCATCGACTACGGTCACAGTCTATTTATAACGATTGGGATATTATATTTCTGAATACAAATAAAGAATATCCATATTCTTTCGGCTGACAGTTGAAAATGAGGGCAGGATACATTTGTCAATGGAAGCTCAAAGAAAGAGCCCCGCCCTTTGATCTGGTATCCATGACAACGGCGGTTTCCTGGGAAACCCCTCTATGATGTTGCAACAGCTTTGTTTTCCAGCATTTTAATCGGTGTTAACCAGGACTTTTCGGCAGTGTTTCGTTAAAACATTACAAGAGTGTTACACCAGACAACAGCACACGGACATTTAAGTTCGTTTTAAGTTTGGTGTTTAGATGTTTACATGCAAATCACACATTACATCTGCTGTCTTGTTGGCATGCCAACTGTGGCTGACGTCAGACTGTCTTTTGTCCACAACCAGACTGTAGACACCCAAGGTTATACAACCCGTCACGAAAGTTTAAGAAAGTATGAATTAGACGCTTGTAAACCTCTCTATTTAATAAGATGATGATGATGATGATGATGATGATGGTGATAATCATCATCATCCTGATCATCATTGTCATCATCATCGTGTTAGGCCTAATTAAAGAACATGCGTAGGCCTACTCATTCAGTTCAAATAAGGTACAATTCAAATTATACGTTAAAAAAAGGTAGCATACTACAGATGAGTCACACTAGTCGTATTTGTTTGTATTTGTATGCATCGCATATTAATATTGTACAATCGACTAATGCGATTTATACAACACAAGATTTTTGATTTGAGGTTCAGCTTGTCCCTTTGGGCATAGCTGCGGCAGTCGTGTTGGAGGCACAGCTCCGTGCTGCCACCAAGTGGAGTTCTTTGGTCATTACAAGAGACTGCAAAGCTATTGAGGGCACATTTGTTGGGTCTTTGTGACATGTAACAACGCCACAAAAGCTAAACGAAAGGGGAAAATATAGTTGCAATGCAACAGTGTCAGTCCTACAGACTGGTATGTGATGTTTGAGATATTTTCCAAGCAATAAGGACGATGAGGACGACAACGATGATGATGCTGATGATGACGAAGAAGAAATATAATTTCTTTCTTGCACAATATCAATAAATTATGATACCCCAATTATTTGGATATGGCTCATTTCATACAATTAACAATGAAACAGCAGGATATTGCAATACGAATTTGATACAAAAACGCTGTCTGTCGTGAATCACATCGGGGCGGCCCTCCATAAGACCAGAGTACCTCGACCCGCGGTTCCTCTCTTTACACCAGGTAC